>JBAMIG010000006.1:15108444-15126396 GCA_037177335.1 Kiunga ballochi | reverse complement strand
TTAACTTTATTTTAATGTTTGTGTTATAGACGTCATTGTAAGCTGCCTCCCACAATGCATTGTGGTCTATATTGACCAGTCCAGTGACCATTGATGCTCACTACTTTTCAAGATGCATTGTGGGTAATTTTGAGGGCACTGCTTTTTCCTGAAAGTCCATTTGGACACCCCTACAAAATGGCGTGTCCACTATATATGGCACTATGTAGAGCATAGGGTGCATATTCTGACACAGCCCTTTACATCAAACTCTTCACAAATCTGCTAATTACTCTCTGATTTGAGTCAAATTTGTTTTGCAGCAGGGAAATTCAGGCAGGACCACGGCCCTCGAGGATCAGAGTTGCCCATCCATGACTTCTGTCTGTACAGCACAGGACATTCTCACATCCTGCTACCATTCTCTGATAGGGTTACAACTTTTTTGGTTACAGGAGACGATATCAGGCAGCTGCCAACACTAAAACTGTCAGTGCATTTGTGAAAATAAAATGTAAGCATCTTATCAGAAAAAATAAACCAAAATAAGCTGAAAGCAACAGATGCTACAGGTAGGAGGTAGAGAAAGGAGGCATTAATGCAGTGTCCAGGATCAACAAGTAGAAATATTGGAGCACAACAGATGAGACAAAACTCTGACAAAGTGCCGACATTTGATAGATGGATGAGTGAGAAGAAAGTGAGAGACAGAAAGGAGGAGGGGGACATGTTTCCGGTTCAACTCGGCAGTCCTGGATGGGTTGATAACATCTTTAATATTTGATAACAGCGTTCTTCAGGTACTGCAAACCTTTCTTTCAAATGTGAAGCAGACAGAAATACGGCAACATACTCATACAACAGCTTCTCCAGACAACTTGTGGCGATCTTTGAATTTCTACCTCCAACTGGAGTTTTTGTTTTGCCACAGATGCCATAAATACAAAGAGGAACCTGATGAAAGAACAGGACTTGGGGAATGTTTGTAAAATATAAAAATTATAATCCTTTCGATGTCACAAAAAGCATCAAAGTTCTGCTTTGGCAATAAAAATCTACAAGCACTCATGCCGAAAATAATCAAGAAAATCATTTTCCGAATCAGCAGGCAGGTGAACAAACCAGGCTGGGGTGATTTTGTTTAGCTTTTTATTTTCATTTTATAAAGCTTAATAATCCCTTTGGTTTTGGTGATTATCCGAGAGTTTCACAGACTCTCCTTAATTAGATTCCACAATGATGTTTGTGAGAAACAACCAGCGACTGTGTGTGCCATAAACGAGCTGTTTCATTACGCCTAAAATGAGCCTCCTTGAGTATAATCTACCATCAGAACCGGGGCTTTTACAAAGGCTGCACTGACATTTTGTAACCATGTGCTGTAGGTAACCAGGTTCTCCAATATGTGTTGAAATCTAATAAGTTAGGAAACGTTACGGCTTTGTCTCTGAAATGATGTGTATTCTCCAGGGACTCATTGTATTCCTGTGGAAATGATAAGAAAGCGTCTCCTCTACCCACCTCTGCTTTAAAAGAGTGCTGTGCTTGTTTAACGTCGAGGCAGATCAGCCTCTTTAAATCGAAGGTGACTATATTAGACTTGCTGATATAACCCAAAAAACCTTCATTTAAAATCACACAAGCTGCCGCTAGAGAGGGGGAAACTCTCCCAAAGAGTTATTTTCAAGCAAATTAGGTTCTGATGAATTTTCATTGTTCTCCTTTTTCTTGTTTTTTTCATTTACCAGTTAACACCAGGGGATGGAAGTAAATAAATAAATAAAATGGAGCATCATGCCTTCCCATTTCCCCGTCTCTGTTTAGACTGTGTAAATGAGAGCAGCGGCGTGCTGTAACACAAGAATCACTGTCATTCCACAGCGATGAGGTTTTGCACTGCGGACGGATTAGCGATGTAAGCCGCCGTATACGTGACTTTGTGGGGGGCAGTTTGTTGTGCTCCCTTTGTACTCCGAAGCGGTATGAGGTCAGCCGAGTCAAAGCTACATGTAAGAGTAGACTAGAAAAAAAATGCATTCCAACAGGCGGGAAATAGGATCTATTTGCTCTAATGCTGCCGATACTTGGTGATCAAATCCCCAATATTAGCAAATTAATCGAATCAATTTGAACGGTATGTTTCCCCCAACAGGAGATAAAAGCCAGGCCATTAGCACTTTAAGCCGTTCTATTAAAAGGCTGCGCTGTCAATACTCATTTAACTGTTAGGCCCTTCTTCTCCCGTACTGTTTGTTCTCCTCCTCCTCCTCCTCATAAGCCCATTATAAACCTCCTTCTCCTCACTGCATCCTCTCATTGGCTGCACAACATAGTTCTGACTCACCTATGAGCCATCAGTGTTTACTGCGATGCTTACAGGATTGTGAGATGAGAAAGTACACAACAGCGAGGAGAAAGCAGAAGAAACCACAGTGAGCAAATCACACACACACACACACACACACACACAGGGCAATTCTTCCAGAAAAGAAAAGTGAAGGCAGGATAAAACAAATTATTACTGTATTTATGACTTATCTGCGCTCGTGTTGGGATGTACTGAAATAGATGTTAGTAAGTCTGTTTTATAACAGAGATCTTACTGCAGAAAAATGCTCTTTGAAGAGACACTTGGCCATGTTCAGAGTAAAAGCAGACCCATGTTTAATATATCTACTAACACTGAGAATACTTGGAACATTAAAAACCAAGAATCTCATTATTTGTTATAAAACTGAGATGATGAGAACTTATACTGACTGCTGTTACATGCATATTTGAGTGGAGTTATGGTTAATGTCCTTGTCCCAGTACACATCCACTGGGGGGAAAATGGGGGAAAAACTATATTTACTCAATGAACTGTATGTAAAAACATTGGAGGCATTTTGTTTCTCCTGTGTATGTGAGAAATTCAGGGGGGTCGTTTTTTAGTAGAGCTGAATTCCCGGGCAGATGTTGTCTTTGATAAAATAAATCTGACAGATGTTTCTGTCAGATGATGCAGAGCAAAAATATGACATCCTACAAATAGTTGCAAAATGTGAAACTCTGGAGTCTCTGTGTTGCATCTTTAAAGTTCCAGACCGTTCCAAATATCACTAATATCAATATCAATGTTAGTATTCACTGATACTGACATGTACCTCTGCATTTCAAGCAGCCTGGCTGTTTGGATCTATCTAAAGTACCTCCATCACAGCTTTGCCTCTCGTCTTCTCTCTTGCAATTTGGTGTTGTACTGTCACGTGACCTGGCTGTGCAGGTAAACAAGCAAAGAAATGAGCACAGGCCAGAAGAACACACAAAGTCACCCGGGGTGAAGATTGGTTAATTGTGTCACATGAGTCATTCTACAGCCACACTCTATATGTAAGGTTGGAAACAAGCAGAAGTGTTATAAATAAGGTTTTGGATGGATTTTGTTTGCCACTGTGGAAAGGTCCCTGTATGCCTCAGCTCTGGTTGGGATCAGGACAGATTTAGTTTTTAACATGGGTAACAGGTGTATTGTTAATAATTACATATTCACTTCAGATTTATCTCTGAAAAAGCATCACCATTAGTCTCAACTAACTCACTCTTTATTTACTTACAATTGGATTAATACTAAATCTTACAGTATCACACACAACACCTATTTCAGTCTTGTTGACTGTGTATGTGCAGGAAGTAGGAAGGAACGGTATTATCTTGGTCTATATGCTTGTATTTAAAATGTTTGAGTTTCTACTATTTACATCAATAAATGCAAAAGTCCGATTTTTTTTGTACTTGCACACATTTTGTCTAGATTTGTTTGTGTGTGTTTTTTATTCATACAGATTCACTGATTAACAGATACGTTTGCATTGGTGTTTATAACGGGCAAAAAGAAATCAGTAGAGCACAGAAAAGCCTGACTTACAGCCATTACCGATATTAGAAATACAAAGCTAGCACAACCCCTGAGGGGAAACGGCTAATTGCATTTACTTAAACAATTCTGTTTATTTGATTACATTCATTCAAAAGGTGTAACTGGTAAAAAACTGGTTCTCAGATGATTATCATACAGAATGGACAAATACTTTAGCATCACTATCTGTTAAACTATTATGCATCATTATCTGACTGATCAGATGTATCACCTGTCCCAGCCTATGGACTAGGGATTGTTTATAACACTGGTATCAGCAAATATTCATTGCGTTGATGACAATCGCCCTGCCATCCTGTAAAAAGGATCACATCATTATATGTTGTGGCATTGTGATATGTCCAGGTTTTATTGAGCTGCATCCATGTATAAAATAAAATGTTATACTCGCTTGTTATGACAGGAACATGGTGTTCATTGGATAATGCTTCAGTATTAATCATATAAGTGTTGTATACAGTATAATAATATGCCATAATGTGACTTAACAACGATGTGTCATAAAAGACATGTTGAGGGGCATTTCCAGAAAGCTATCCTGTTTCCTTTGCTTTAAAGAAACATGTGTTCTTCTTGCACCATCAAGCACCTTTAATATCTGTAACTTTATGGGATTTCACACACTGGTTCTCTTTTAAATGTCTCTCTAAAGAGCTTATCAATATGACATTGGTTTGCCGTCTGTGTTGTCATTTAGATCATGCATCAAGATAAGGTCTGAGGCTATAATAGTGAAGCAGAGTGGATGATGCCTATTCATCTTGAAATATTTCTCTCCTATGAAAGACTAACGCATCCTTAAAGGTGGCTCCTGATATTTGCTATTGATGCATTGTTGTTTAGCCATAAATGGTTTTCCTTCTAGCCAGATTGCATAATGTTGGCAGTGAAGTGTCCTCCTCATGCATCTAGCCCCAGGTTGTGCAGCGAAAGATTCTTATTTATATTGTGAAGGTCACATCTTGCAGGACTGAATGGAAATTTAATTAAGCCAGAGGGATTGACAGTTCTTGATAAAATGTGCACTACTCGACTTAATTGCTTTTTGACAGCTCAGCAGAGTTTTCAGAAAGAAGAAATTGGATTAATAGATGGATAACCCTCATGCACACCTGACCATGTCATCTACAGACTGCAGCACATGCCAGTCATTGCCTGTCCTTTTCCCTTGCATGATGATATACCGTGCAAATGGATGGAGGAAGCTGAAAATGTAATATAGGAGTCCCAGCGGGGGGAAAACTCTACCAGGCATTCCCATGTCACATCTGGTTAGCTACCTCAAGCGTTAACATCAGCTCTATTCACAAGGGAATGAGTGCTAATTAAACTGCAAATGCAAGTAATTACCACCAGATTTACCTTGAGGCTAAAATGAAAAGTGATCAACAGAGCTTCACTATGTTGCAATTTTCAGTTCAACAAGATGTTGGTCAGTGAGTGCACAGCCCTGGCATGAAAACAAATCTGCCGTTTGGGCTTTGGGGTCATTAAGACATGGCGCAAATATACAAACAAAAAATGCTGCAAGATCAGTTGAAAAACGTATCTGTTACGTCAACAGGTGTAACTAAGGAAAGAAAGGAATAACACAGTTATTACCTGGTACTCATTGGGCCAAAAGGTGCTGACAGCCAGCTCAACCTGGTGCCACTGTTTGCCATGAGAGCCAGACATATTCCACACAGGACTGCCAAGCGGGCCGCCATTGACTCGCACATATGCACGCAGGGCCCCGGGACTGTGACCATCACGGCTGTACAGGAAGTAGCTGAACTGGACACAGTGCGTGTCATTTTCACTCAGCGTCTGGAGCAGCAGCTGAGCCCGATGACCAACGGCATGCTGGGAAGAGTTCACCAACATGAAGGACCCTGGAAGAAGCAGGAAACGTGTGTCAGTCATCTCTCACCACATCACTTCCTCAGCTAACATTGTCTGTATGCGAGGGGGAACCTCTCCCGACCTGAATATATTAAAACATTTAAAAGCCACAGTGATTTGTTTGAAAGTCCATCTATGTTCAACTGGTCTGTGTGGCTTAAAAACATTGTAATATTTCACTTATCTCAAAACGTTGTTGTCCATGAACAGTGACTGTCTGGCGAGCTTTAGAAACATCATTTACAAGCTGTGGCAGTGGAGCATGCATCGAAAGAGGGAAAAAGGCGGCTGGAGAAAAATAAAAAGCTGAAAAAATGTGCAAAATGCCTGCAGTGTTGTATCATTTTAAATTGGAAAATGAAGGCAGACAAACAGACACTCGTGCTATCTGTTTTGCCAGAGTTTCCCGAGGCAAGAATAACTTTCTGGCCATTTCTGTTATTCAGTTTTGTACTCTACAATGCAATGCCTCTGTAGCTGTGTACACGGCATTACCCTATAGCTGTAATACAATTTCTCTCAATCTTTAGGGACTTTGACTAAAGTCAAATAATTACTTTAAATCACAAGATAAGGGCTGTGAAAATGTATGATCATACATCATACAGTTTTAGAAGCCTTAGAGGAGACAGTGACATGTAAAATTAAAAGATGTACACATTAGAGTTTGTGGGGGAACGCACTCAGTCTTTCAGCTGAAATACATAAAAGTAAAAGAAGTTTTGCAAATGAGCCACTCGGGGATTTCTGTTGAGCCGACTCCTGCAAACCAAAGCAAACATGTCACAAAGGAACAAATCTGTTTTTAAAGCACTTTTAGCAGAGTGAGTCGGTAAGGAGAAAAATGAAAGTATCATCTGACAAGTCTTTGCTGTGTGGGTTGCTGATAAAAAGAGAAAGAAATGTGTATTGCTGAATGTGGGGACACATTTGGTTCTGACAAGTCAGTAGGTCTGAAGAACACTCGAGACAAACAAGGAGAGAAAAATGATAGGAGAAGAGGGGAGAGGAACAGGCAGGTTTACTTCTGCAAGGTGACGCCGTGATAGGAGATGAGATTCTGGGCTGCCCCCTCCCAAATCCTCCTCTAATCAGGATAACATAACCCCATTGCCCTTTGCCAGGCATCTGTCCTAC
Organism: Kiunga ballochi; assembly: GCA_037177335.1. Taxonomy (NCBI): domain Eukaryota; kingdom Metazoa; phylum Chordata; class Actinopteri; order Atheriniformes; family Pseudomugilidae; genus Kiunga; species Kiunga ballochi. The sequence goes on along the minus strand of JBAMIG010000006.1, from coordinate 15,119,477 downwards.
CTCAAGTCTGTGCTCGCTAACGTGATTAGCACAGCAATGTTTGGAGACCTTCCTGTGTACTCACATAATCAAGTCTGTTGTCTTTGTACACCAAGGTCTTTCTGTTTTCAGTCAGAAATGAGCCCAGGAGAGCAAACAGTCACAGCCTTGGCGCCAGGTGTCCTGAAGACATTTATTCTCCACTCAGATGTAATAGTGTGTGAATAGTACCTCGACAGACACCAAAGGAACACTTTTTTTTCCCATCCCACATGGTCCTGCACATCCAGATTAGAAAGCTTCCCAGACAAAAGAGCTCACACCCGACATTTTAACGTGTTCACACACCCCCAGGCGAGTCATTATAACAGAAGCAATATGAGTTATTGGCACAGGAAATTTCAGCATTTGTCTCATCCTCAACTCACTGCATGCCAAACAAGCGGAAACCTCCATTTAAAAAAAATGAAGTCTGTGCAGAAGTTCAAGAAAAATGCAGTTCCTCCCTCATCCACTAGGGGCCTCTAAACAGAGCAAATTCCCACAGACTACCATGTTAAAGAACCGAATTCACAGCGGAAGTAAACATGTTAACAACTTGTTCCAAAAAATTTTTAATCTAATGGGTCGAGTTTACCTTTCTGAACACTATGAGGGTTTTTTTCTTTTATAACTCGCTCGGTTAAATTTGGAATAAATATTGGTGTGTTCTTTTTGATTGGTAAGTGTCTGATATCCGCAGTAGAATCCAGAGAGTAGCACAAAGCTAAGTACCACCAGCTAAGCTCCAGTTCTTTGCCCAGAGATATGCGACACTGCAAAGATGGTGACAGTAAGAATCACCCAACTAACTTCACTTTTGTTCTCCAGAAACCTACTGGAAGGCTCCGCCCATCTTTTATGTACTGTCAAAGATACCAAACTAAACATCTGATGGATTCATCTTTGCAAAAGTAACCACTGGGCGAATACAAATTTACCATATTCAAAACACACCTAAACTCAACAACTTCTATTTACCATGAGAAGATCAACAACCCCTGACTCCATCCCAAATGCAGCAAAAGTTCACTCAAAAAGCAAAGAAATACACCTGAGCATTATCTGAGAGCTAAGTTGAAGCTTGGCATCACACTGTCTCTTGCTGAGTGAGGATTTGTGTCTTGTCCTGAGCTTGGTACCTCTGCACTCGCTGCTTAAGTGAGCTCCTGAACATATTTTGTCGAGGAATCTTATATACTGTAAGATAATCACTCAATATTGAGGAGATCATGTATATTAATACATAGATGCAACTTTTAGCATCATGCTTTTATGTGACTTTCAGAAATGTTGTATCTCGGTGAAAATATCCTTGATTCAGCAAAAAGAGAATGAACCTTCATGTATGGGGGCTCTGAGATGAAGGAACACAGAGACAAACCCAGAGAAAAGGGGGAAAAAACTACAAAAAGAACAAAATAAGATAACTTTTTAAAAATATGTCATGTTTAGTCTTGTTTAGTCAAGTATGGATGCAGTGGTCTGGTGCTCTCTATGTATTTGGGACTTTTTTTTTAATTTGTTTTTTGTTTCCTTTTAAAGTTACCTGGTGACAAATGAAGGACCATTTTACCTCCCGAAAGAACTCCTAAGAGCCTTTATTAGCATGGTCTATGAGCTGCCACAAGCTAACGCTAGGTTAGTCACTGTCCTATTAGGCATATCTGTGTACCTGGGTTATGTTAGCATAGTAGCAGGAGGTTTTAATCCTCTGAATGAACCTGAATGTCAGACCTGTACAGTTTCCACAAGAACTCATCATCCACAACACACTGGATCTGACAGATACATTGCTTTTAAAGTGCAAACTTGATGAGAACAGTTCTTTGCTATTACTCGGCTACAACTGCTCATTTCTAACTTTGAACTGCATTTGGTTCATGTGTAGCTACTTCTTGTTTTTACTCTGCAGCTGTGGTTTTGCAGTTATTTCATATTGTGGATCTTAACTTTGCATAAACGTCTTGCACCTATGTACATATTGTTTAGTTGCATAAAGGCAGAGCAGCTAAATGTTTCTCATTGTTCTGCAGTGTTATTCAACTGTATTGTTTCACCTGTCTAAACCGTTGCATTGCCTGTTGTGTTTCTCAAATGTTATGTTTTCGGCTTTGCTGGGTTTTCTTCAAAGTGGCATTTACTTTCTGAAATATGTTCTTTTCTTCTTGTCAAGGCAACAGTTTTTGCACCTATTTTTCCATTTTACACATAGTATGCACTCATAATATTGGTCAATTTCTTCTCAATCTATTTAATCTATAGTGAATTCTTTTCTACTGTCTGTGCAGTATTGTATTTTTATAACATTAAAAAAAGACGTCGACAATATAACAGAATAAAAAGCACTAAATGAGACACAAATATTTTCATTAGTACTTGAACGTGAGCAGACACGAGAGCAAAAGACTCAACCTTGACCCAACTCAGCGTGTTCATTCCCAGACATCACTGCACAAAAGCACTTTTTGTGGCTGATGGCAAAAGCGATTCAGTTCCCCACCCTGTGCACAATCTGCTCAGCATTTTCTACTCCGTAAAAAACCTGATTGCAAAGCTCTGATAAAGGACACTAGAGACAAGAGAGGAGGTGAAACCATTTAGTTTCTTCTCAGGAACAGATACCTTGGGAGAAACATGGAACATTGAAAAATCAGGAAGAGAAAGAACTTTCCAGGGTCAAAGCAACACCTGTGAAGTGGTTCACCATTGGAGATTAGTCTTCAAAGATAAACAAGTTCATATTGACCTGAAGGGAAGTTCATCGAGCTTTACCTTCAAACGAAGACAGTGAATAAAATCCCCAGAGGCTGCAGAGACAGACAGCTTGCGTTGGTGTGTAAAGAGTACAGAGTCATTGTAACTGAGTGTATACAAAGTAAGGACAACATGCTGCTGTTTACAGAAAGCTTGCATTTAATATTCTCTGGGTTTATCATCATCAACTCTATGACTACACATTTGTATTTTAACATTGGTGAGTCAGCAGCAAGAAAGTCTCCACTAAAGAGTGTTTGAGACTATTTCTGTACATCTTTGTTCTAGTTCCTCAAATCTATTTAGCTGTTGGTTCAGTGGCATTTCTTTCTGTATTATGTTCATTTCTAAACCTATTAAAGAATATATGATTTTCTTCCTATTTTTTTAGCTACGTAAATGTCTTTACAAGTGTAGTGTGAACTGTTAGTGCAAGTTTTTAATACTGCCACATTCAAATCACAAACTCTTGAAAGCAACAGTGGGCATTGCTAAAACAAAATCCTTCGCCTAGTTTTTCCAGATGGAATAAAAGCATTTTAGTCTTTTACAGTTTTCTTCAGCTTCTGCTGTCAATCTATTCAAAGTTTGGTTTTAAAAAGAATAATGAGATTCAGTCTTCACTTTTTAACTTCATTTTGCATGATTTGTCATGTTTATGCAAAAACAGGCTTGTTTGGTTTAGTTTTCATTTTTGTCTTAAGCTTAAGTACAAAATGAGGAGAAATTCATGATTTTCTGCCAATCAAAAGAAAACCTCCAAACATAAATGTGTTTTGGTCATATCTCTACCCAAAATATTTCTGAAATCCTCTGTGTCCACATCCTATCTGTCCCTCAGCTTTGCCTCTTAAGCACTAATTCTGTTACCACAACCACATGTTATCAAAATGACTTAAACTTGACCGTTCCGTTTCTCTGTCTGCTATAAGTTGTTTAATTTACTAAATATACACCTCATTTTTTTGGAAATCTGACACTAAGCTTCATGTATGTTATGACACATTAAGTGCAAAGGTGCAGATACAGGGGCAGGTTTGTCACTGTGCACAGTGGATGGGATATGTATTTGCTTCTGTCTTTTTTTTGTCAGGGTGAATTCTTCTATAGGAGCAATTACACAAAGTCCAGCTTTTCAGGAGAGAATAGCCACAGAACTAACAGCTTCAGCTTTCCTGTCTGGATGCAATTTGTGCAAGTGAAGATATGGGACTCTGATGCAATTCTGGTAGGAGTTGCTCATTTCAGATTAGAGGATTATTCACCCAGATATTTTACGGAGCTTCAGATCCAATAAACCAGCACAATTGTGTTGAATTAATAACAGATAGCAGTTGACTGTGTGCAGCTGCCTTTTTGTGTGTCTTCATCAGCATCAGGCAACAAAGACACCAGCATAAACGACACATAAATCCACCTTTCTAATTCAGTGTTTACTCTTCATTCTCACACATTTTAATGTATTGCAGGTACGGTAAATATGTCAACAATTAATTATACAGCATTTCATGTGACCCATGCACTTTTTTGTCCGGTCTCACAGTCTGCTTTAAATGTAGTTATCCTTATATGTCTGTCTCTAGGGTGAAGGAGATCTTGAGATTTTCTGGGTCATATTTTTAAGAAAATGCATGTGCAATTTCAAACCACAACTAAACCAAAGACATCTTTCAAGTCCATTTCTAAAATTCTCTTTAATGCAATGTTTATCTTTCAAACTCATAGATCATATTTTTAATCCACTTTTTTCCCCTTCTCTTTATTCTTTAGCTTCTATTTTATCATCTAGAAAAGGAAAGTACTCATACTAAATTGCGTTGCTTTATGCTAACATACATGGCCCTTCACATCCCCACCCTCACACACATACAAGCTCAACACAGCACCTTTCATGAATTATGCTCCAGAGCACCATAAAATCTGATAAAGTTCCGTCTATCCACTGATGTTCCCCTCAAGGGCAAAAGAACATCCATAACAAGATTAAGACGGATCCAGCGCATCATAATTCATACAGAGAGCTGCTGGACAACAACCTGGTCACAGAGTGCAGGTGACACTATCTGAAGCTAGGCTCAACAGATGCAAGAAGAAGATGAAGATGATAAATAGAGGGTAGGGAAATGAAAAAACATGCAGAGTTACGAGCATAAAGATTAGCCACTTATTGTGACTTTTATAGGTGGTATTTATGTCATGCAGTATTGTGTCCTTTTAAATCCGACTATAGTCCATTTTTCATGACTTTTTTTTTTGCCTTGCACAAGCCTCACCCCTGTATAAGCCACTCAGCAAAGCTTTGTTCCTCTGACATCCAAGGCCAGAGTCCAAGTAATCTCAAATACATAAGAAACGAAAAGGACCAAAGGTCCATATATAATAGGATCAATGGCTGTGTCAGGGTTTAAGAAGTGTCCTTGATGCTACTTGCTGTTCCATTACTGTTCTATAGAGCAGACCTGCTCTCAGCACATCGGCCTTGATGCTCATCTCTGCACCGCATGCCTTCTTTGTGAAATGTCCTCAGAGGAGTCCATGAGGGATTTCAGACTCAATCTCCAAGGGCTCACTGACCCCCCGACTGTTTATATGCTAGTGTCTGCAGTATCTTTTAGCACAAATGCAAAAGTTAATAAATAAATAAACAAAGGAAAGTGGAGCTCTGGCTGGAGGCCTGTAGGCACATTAGGGCCGTCATTTCCCTGATGTTTGGTCTAACTCTGACTTCCAAATAAAAAAAAAAAACGTGTCATTTTCTAGTGACATTGTTCACAGAGCTTTCAGTAGGAGACACTACAGACTTAATCCTTTGTAATAATACCCAACATCAATGCATTTGTATCATCACTGCAGAAACTAAAAGAATAACTTAAGTTCTTCTTTGATTCTCAGTTGATTTTTCTTTCTTTCCGTCTGTCGGTCTGACCTTATAGATAATTGGATGCAGCTCTGAGGCATGTAAACAACATAGATGGAGGCTTTGATAAAAGGAAGCCTGTAGAGAGGATAAACATGTTTCCTTCCTAATGGAAGATCTCATACAGAGACTAAGCAATAATAAGACATCACACAGACTTAATCGACTTACATCAATGACACACAATGACAGTGTTCCTACTGGGAGGCTGCAGCTGACCTTACGCAGAAAAAAGAAAATCAGCACAGTATTTTCTGCTGAGCATCTTCATCAATTTCCCTCGGAGACAAATAAAGTCTTTTTCATTTCATTTATTGGCTTTGTTTGGGCCTTGTTAAAGATGGTAAGACAATTAATTAGATATCAGCTTTGTATTTGTATTCTACAGAAAACTATATAAATTCACAAAATTTGACTAAAGTCAAAGAAATATTTTTTTTAAAGCTGTGGATTGCAAATAACTTTCTAAAGGATTAACTGTGTTTGTCGTGGACTATAAATAATCAAACTATTTAAGTCCAATTATACTAAAAGATTTTTATTTTAAAATTAGTACCTCAGTCGAAATTGATCATCTGTTATCGTCAGCATAGATAGGAAGCTACTTGTTGTGATGTAGCAGGATAAGGTGCTGTAATCATCTCCAAAAATTGATGCCAAATGGCCAATAATAAGAAAATGAAATCAAACTGGTTACATATCAACAAAACTTTAATCAGTTATTACAGGTACAGAGGCTGTTGCTGGGATCATTTGGAACAGTTTGTTTTGCAGATTTGTACATAATACGAGACCATTTCCCGTTACAAAGCAGCTGGACGTAACCCAAATGTCACATTTCTGTATTTAATATTTGACAAAATAATATTCTACCACTGACAAAGTCCTTCCATGGGTCAATTTTAGCAAAAATAAAGATGGCAACAATCTGCTGATGACATTCATTATAGTAGATCTTTGTGCAAAGACAAACGTGGAAAATAAGAGCAAAGTAACTACAGGATTTAATGAGGTGTACAGTTTATTTACTTAGGAAATGAGAAGTTCATAATTTACCATTGGCAACGAGGGCATCATTTGACACATTTGTTTGTTGTGTACATCAGAGCCACCAGACTGTGGTTATAAGCATGAGAAATGTTCAGTCCATCCATTTCAGAGCCAGCTGCGAGTCCATCAAAACACTCTAGTCTAGACATTGTATATAAAACCCAAAAAGAAGACAAAAAACTAATCAAAACAACGCAAATAAAGGATGACCCAAGAACCACAAAAGCAGAGACAAAACTGAATCAGTGCAAACATTATTATCCCAAAAAGGTTCTGGGTTCAGTAAAAACGACATGGAACAGATCAATACAATTAATAAACTGTTTGCAGGTGAACAGTAAAATGGGAAAGCTAATAAGTAGTTTAATCAGGTTACAAGACACCAGCGACCATGCAAAAAGCATAAAAATAGGGTTGATAAGCCCTCTCATCATATGTGGCAGCGAGACCTCCTGAAAAATACAAAAACTAAAGAGATTACAATAATTTCATGCTACATAACAAAAGTCATTCTGTCCTATATTATCAATATAGGCTTTACAGATTTAATACACTGCGTTTAGAGAATGAGAATAAAAACATTTTCCTTTTCAATCCCAGCCTCATCTCTCTGCTGACTGTTATCCTCTGTCCTGCTATGACACTAAATAAAAGAAACATTACCAGTTCCTGGCTGCACTGCATTATTTCTGATTTAAAGCAGCACAAATTCACCAACTTCAATCTGTGTAACAAATCTGACAGAAATGCTTTATTCTGCGTTCACATCAAAGAATTCAAACTTGACACTTCCAGCAGATCGCACGTCTGCTATGTCACTGAGCTGCGCCCAGCCCACAGTGTTAAACAAGCCCCAACATAACTGCTGTCTGCATACAGATCTGTTCTGTCAACAGAGCAGCCTAGCAGCTCAGGATCAGGGCAGCAAAGCACCAACACACACTTCAGTCTCTTGGCTTACACCTGAAGAACAGAGTCACTCACAGCTCCACTGCTGTCAGACTCATTCTCTCTCATTCCAATCATTTTTCATTATCACCCTACCATCCATCAACAACCTTCCCACATGTTATTCAAGTAGTGCGTAATATTGACATTTTCTGTCTTTAAAAACACCCCATGTGGTATTCTTCTGTGACCAAACATCAACTTTTGATGACATCTCCTTATTCATTCAACATTAAATGTTAATAAAGAAAGAGTATGTGCTTCATTAGCATATCAATTCTCTGTGCTGTTTACCCTGTATGGACTTTTAAGTGAACTCATTCATCCGTGTCCCGTGTCCTCGTTTTACAACTTTACCTTTCTCCAAGGCCTTAATTTAACATGCAAAAACTGGCCAAAAGGTGACAGAAAGGAAGGTATTGAATTAGGATGTATGTTGCCACAGGGTACTCTTAACCTTTTTTTCTGGTGCTCTCGCTTTGTCTGCACTGTTAAGAACTCATCTTCTCTTTCTGCTTTCAACTTTATCTTATCGCCTCATTCTAAGCCAGAGCTGCGTCTGCGTTCTCTGCAGGTCTTTATCGCCTCAAGTAGAGGGCCATCAGACTATTACCTGCACCTCTGGGGACTGGCTGCTGCGTGCAGGACAGAAATGAAGTGTTGGGAGTCGGCTGAGGACTGATGTTCATGCAGGAAATAAATGAAATACAAGTGCTTTTGTCAAAGAACAAAGTCCCTTCCAGCATTTGAGAAAGATAAGGCAACGTCAGCAAGTGTTGTCTTCCTCACAGCCAGAGCTGGAGCTGACCTTTAGAATTGTCCTCCAGGCTGTTTGGGATCAACTACCAGATTCGCCTGCGAGAGGCGACCGGAGGAAGGAAAAGAGAGAGAGAAGGGGGGGCTGTGTAAATGTCTGCTGTGTGACTTTTTTTTTCTTTCTCTCTTTTTTTTTTTTTGGAGGGTCGTGTAAACAATGCGGATGTTATTTATGTTTTGAGGTTAGAATTTCCGAGGACACGGAAAAGAATATCCAAATTATTCCTACATGAAAAATTCAGACAAGCTAAATGTTATCCGGCAAATTGAGTCGTGTAGTACTCTGAATGCTGGACGCCTTTAGCAACAGCTTATAGTAATAATTTTCTGTGACATGATCAGTCTTTCACGTCATTGTGAAGGCTTTTGGCTCACTCTCTATGCAGCATTGATTCAGTTCATTAAGGTTTGTTTGAATTCAATTACACACAGCTCTCTTCAAGTCCCAACACAGCATTTTAGCTCAGGATGCATTGATGGTAAAATTCTGGGCTTGGGCGGCTGACTAAAAGATGATTTAGTCACCGGCAATTAGCCAATACTTATTGCCTCGATCATCTATTTTCTTTTTACCAAAGAAACAAACAAATATCCTTTATTTCCACCATTTTTACAATGTTTGTTTAAACAGTTTTAAAACACATCCTGTGACACAAAAACATATTTTATGTTTTTATTTTGTTAAACCATCCATTTCTAAATTTTACAGAGTTCTCTTAGCACATAGTTTTGTTTGTACCCAGTATAGTTAAATGTTAATGGAGTTAGCCAGTTTGAGGGTAACACAACGATCACCCTATAAATAATGTTCACTGCCATCTGTTCCTCTTATATTATTTAGAAGACAAACTGCAGTCAATAGGATGACTATCAGCCAATAACTTGGGCCAACATATTTATTTATTTTTTATTTAGATCCGGCCTAAACTGGACTGGACCAAAGAAACGCCTCTTTTTTTTGTTTTGTTTTTTTCCACTCATTATGTTGGACATAAACTACTGTGCTTGGAGTCTTTGTTCTGCTGTGTCGGCCAATGTCAGACAACTTTGGTAGTCACACACATACTTGGTATCCAGAGGAATGTGTGGTCAACTCAGTGACAGTGAGGTGATGTGGCTGCAAGACAAACCCAAGTAACAAGCCCTCCATCACCCTGCTTGACAGTTTGTATAAGATGTTTATGCTGATATGCTGTACTTGATTTTTGTCAAACATCACACTGAGCACTTCAGTCAAACATCTCTACATCGGCTCTGGACGTGGAGAGGACACTGATCCAGACAGTTGCAAACCTCAGCAGCGCTGAAATGTTCTTGCTGAGAGCAAACTTGCTCCGTTTTTACTAATCTGTTAATTGTGTTCTGAGGATATAGCTCGAGGGAGATTTTTCCAACTTCTTTGTGCATTACACCATCTGACTTTGAAGTGAAGTGAACAGGATGATATATCTAGTATCCGTCTACATTGTTTCCCAGTGATGAATAATCTTCCTCTCTGGTCAATGATGGAGTTTGGAAATGGCCTTAAAACCTCATCTCCCACATGATGGGAAGAAATTATCTCTAAGATCAATGCTCATATATTCACACCTTGGTATTGTGTTAACATAAACATAGTTAATTGGCAAAATCTCTATTTTTATAGAGATTGTAACACATGATTTCAACAATAACTGATAATAACAAGTACACTGAATGCTTTTTATCATCAGTACCTTGCTGACATCAAACCTGCTTCCTCCTATAAAAACACCAATTACAGTTGCTTTATTTTGTTTTTTTTTTGCTTTTGCATATGTTGTAGGGTTTTTTTTACATTTTAGGTTGTATCTAAATCAAATTATAGGACCGTGCAAAGACAAGGAGATAGTTCACTCATTTTTACACATAAAACCTCTTAAATAACATTAAAGAAATTCCACATGTTTTATTACTTTCTATCCATTGATCATTCTCCTTACTTTAAAGAGAAATAACTTCTTACCACTCCTTTCGAACAGTGCTATTTATTTAAATTGATGTTTAGTGTCATTTCCATTTTTGTTTGTGTTGGATCAAATCAAAATCAAAATAAAACATAGCCACCTTTAATTAGTCACTGTTAGGATATTTCACAAGTACTCAAATTCACACATGGAAACTAAAACAGAGCACTTGAAGGCAATAAAAAGAGGCGTTGCACACTTAAGTGGGTTCACTGATTAGTTCCTCTTCAGTGGCTGGAAGTGTACTAATCAGAAAAACCACCAACTGCAGTCCAGCAGTCTCTCGGCCCTGCATGGCTGACCATCTATGCTCTAGGCTAAATCATATTATGAACAGAGCATTCTGTAAGTAATTTAGTAGGACCACTTTAACACAGAACCACTCAGGATTAACAAACATTTGCGGTGCAGGAGCTGACTGTCCCACCAGCTGTTTCTTACAAACACAGCCTGGCTCTCAGGTGTATTGTCCTCTGTAGGACAGAACTAAAAAGAAAACTGAGATGGGATGGGATGGGATGGGATGGGATGGGATGGGATGG
>JBAMIG010000006.1:15097631-15108379 GCA_037177335.1 Kiunga ballochi | reverse complement strand
GGATGGATGGATGGATGGATGGATGGATGGATGGATGGATGGATGGATGGATGGATGGATGGATGGATGGATGACTCAGGTATGTGTTGTGCAGCAAACAACACATTATTTACACACATAATATTTTGCCACTTAAAGAAACCTGAGAGTTCAAATAAAGCATGAACAGTTTTTATACAATATTTTCCATGGCTCAATAGTCTGACAACTACTCGAAAATTGCATCTCTGCTGAGCTCCCAGGAGCTTCGTACCTGCAGCATCTTGTGTATCCAGCAGCTTTTTCTTCCCGCCATATTGTGCGTGCACAAAAAGGAATAGAAACAACATTTTCCCTGGGGTGCTTTAGGTTAGTGAGAGGTTTAATCAACCATGCGGTCATGCTCTTATCTGAGAGTGCTAACAAGTCAACTCGATAACCAGGTGGTTCTGATTAATCTCGTCTTTGGGGAGAGAAAGCAAACATTATCAGCAATAAGTGACTATGTTAGCAGCCCGGTCAAGGGCTGGTTCAGGCTGGTGTTCAATAGTATAAACATGTCACAAAGCGCTCCAGATCAGCCAGAAACAACATTTAGCTGGTTGTGACTGGTGCATTAAATCAAGCAGACCCTAATCACTGTGAGCTGGACAGTAATCACCTGCAAATATGTTTCTTAATTGCAAAATGTTGTGCTACCACTACACACAGTGTTAGGAGGATGCACGTTTGGGAGGCTGCAATGTGCCAGACTGATCACTACCTCCATCTTTGAATTTGACAACAAGAGAAAGGCAACATGTGGAGAAACTCCTCCTTGTCACGCTGCTCAGCTGTGGCTCAGGGGTGTTACAGAAATCCATACACCTCACACTACAAGCACTCTGCCGTGCTTTATCAGCCTGCCATCACCTGCAGGGGAAGCATTTAACAACCCAGAAAGACATGCTTTCTCCCTAAAGTGTAATTAAAAAGCTTTTGTAATAAGAGCACAATATGTATAAGTGCAGCAGTTTTTCATTTCTTTTACAATATGCAGATAATGTTTTTCTTTTCCCATTTCATCTGTGACATTTTAGACTCAGAATTTGGTGTTGTACTACTAGCCCTTTGATAGATTGTTCATAATTAATTACTTTAGCTGCTTCTTTACATATTGTCTCATTTCCTTTACAGTTCCATATCATCAAAGACGCACAGAATATAATTTGCATTGTGCAGAATTTGTCAGCAGTTTATCTTCACAGATACAGCAGTGAAATGCATGCTGGGAAAAACCATTTGAATGATGAAATTCTTGTGGAAACATTCATTAATTAACATTTGCACAGCATCTAATTACAAGCGTGTAAATTAAGTGCTGAGCATATGTTAAAATGTAACTCAGGTGCAACTCCCCAACATTACAACTGGAGACAATATGCATACAATCCTGCCTCGCTGCCCTACATTTGGTGCCTGCAGGGTATTAAAGCTTCCTTCTGTAAAGCCTGCGCATTTAGTTTCACTGCAGCAACCAGGCCCAGAAGGCTTCATCTCAGTTAGTCGTTCCCCAGAGCAACACAACCTGGACAAACAAGAGAAGAATCACTGTCACCCACAGTGACAGTGCAACTATATACAAAACTGAACTCTGCGAATTATTATCATTTTAATATTATGCGTAAGATCCATCTGACCTTCACTACAAGAATGTTTAAAACATTATCCTGGCCTTAGCCGTGACCTACCTCCTCTTTGTCTTGCCTTTCAGCAGCCCAAGAGGAGGATAAAATAGAACGAGCTAATGGGGCTCCATTAATTCTTTCCCTCTCTGCCTCTTTCTAACTCAAAAGCTAAATTTAACACTGCTGCAGTGGATGGGCAACATGTTCAAAGTCTTTGCCATGTTGATTTTTTTTCTCCTTTTTTTCCAGGATGTCGCTGCTCATCAACAGCTAATCAGACCCAAGATAGAAACTTCCCCCAGCGGTTATAGAAGAAAGGCATTATGTCTTTGAAAAGACAGACAATCAAACGACAGGCTAATTTTTTTATTAGATTTTCATTAGCTCCTTGTTACCAGTGATGGATCCCATTAAAATGTCAGCAATGAGGCCCGGTGGTAAAATCAGAGGCTCTCAGGGAAGAGGGCGCAGCCTCATAATGATACATGCCAGGGTTTGGTCATCTGACTTCACTCAAACCTCATTAGCTAGTCACAAGAAAATGGGTAACAGTCAGCAAAAAGTGAAATAGTTGATCTCATGTCACAAAGCCATGGTAATTTAACTATCTCATGTTTAAAGTATTCATACAACAGCAGGAGAAATAATTAGGAACATTAATCATCTGGTACCACCAGGTCCTTATATTAGGATGAAGACAACCTCAGGTCAAAAGCAATGCAATGTTATGATTCCTTTCTTTCTAAGTCATTCTGTTGTAGATTTGCTGCTGAAGTGGGATCATTTTCATGTTGCATGACCCAATTCCAGACAACCTTTAGCTGCAGGGAGATGGTCTCATAGAAATTTAACTTGTATCCATTTACAAAGGAGCGACTCAGAGACTCCAGCGTGTCCAGGTTCATTGCTGCAAGATAAACACAAATCATACAGTTTTTAATCTTGATTTTGGTCTAATCTGATTACATTCCCTCTCTTCAGAGATCTGCTGGTTAAACTCAGAGGCATCTTTGCTAATCTTAGCTTTGCTGCCATGCTTGTTTTAGACAGAATTTACCTTCTCCTGGTGACCATTTCAGAAAAGTCACAACAGTGTTTTTCTAATGACACTGCCATGAACTTTAACATTTAACATGCTAACGGAGTCCCGTGGAGTCTCAGATGTAGGTCTTTGTTTTTTATTGCTTTGTTTCCTTTCTTTGAGCGTCGGTGTGACCTCACAGTGAACTGGTTCAGAAGTCTACTCCTGGGAAGACTGGAAGATGTCCTGAGTGTTTTCTGCTTGTGAATATTCTTTCTCACTTAAGAATGATGGACTCCAAATTGACCTTATGACCCGTGTCAGATTGATGGACAGCAACAGTTGCTTCTCTGTGTATCCCTCATGGCCTTGTGTTAACACACACTTAGAAGCTAAAATAAGCAGGGCTGTCGTTTGGGCTTTTATCTTATACAGACCGCCTCTTCATTTTGTCTTTAATTTAATTAGATCAATAATGTTGTATTGGTCACTTTATTCCTAATCTTAAATGTCCACAGATGAAGCTTAAATGGCCTATGAAATGCTTTTTCGCAATAACTCTTATTTAAAATAGCCTTCACAAGCACCATCCACAGTAGTCGACCCCTGTTACCCTGGCGGAAACTACGTGATGTTAACATGTTTACAGTGCAACAGTGACAAAGTGTTCTTCTGGCGCTGCAGATTTGTTTTGCAGCAACACATTTGCCGTCTGCTGATGCTGCGTAGCATTTATTTTCCTGTTCTTGCTGAATGAATGGTGCAAACAAAAGTGTTGCCATGTGGCAGTGTGTGCTGCAGACAGCGAGGCTGCGTCCACTGTGTCACAAGAGGGCTTCGAAGGCTGATGGATGGACAGGTGCCAGGCTCAGCCTGAGTCGAGTGCCAGATAGATAAATCTAAGGCAGACACTGATAGGCCACAGAGTCATCATAATGACAGGCAGGCTGGATCCAAAGGCAGAGAGGCTGCAGGTCCGCCCATCCCAGAGGTGTAATGTGCTTGTGATTAACTGTCAATCCCCCCTGTTTGGTGGGCAGACGATCTATCTCAGTGAGAAGCACTCATCATTATGACAACTACTGTAGCTTTGACCTTGGTCTGAACCAACAATGTAGCTGGGAAAGTCATTATATGTAAACATTGTGCAAACAGGAACATGTTTATCTCTTCTCACCCGGACACATCTCTGCATTTCAGAAAGAGCGATCAAAGCATCTGTACATTTAGGGCTTAGCCTTTTCCTGGTATGTTTGAGGTACAAATAACTTCTCAGATCAGCATCTCATGCTCCAAAATACTTTTTCAATTCAAGGGTTTTATTTTGAATATGCAATTAGACATTAATATATATAAATTGGTAGACGTAAATAAATAGAAATTAACAAATAGAACTAACAACTACAAAACAATAACTAAACATTTGATGCAAAGCACAGAGCGTGAGGTTGGGTGCAGTTTTTTTGCAAAAACAACAATGTCACCAATTCTCATGCTGGGACCTGAGTGCTATACGGTTATACTGAAACAACACTGATCAATGCTCAGATGCTGTATGGGTCATGTAAAAGAAATATGGCTCTTTAATCTAATAAATGCAGAAATCTCCACATTAGTGGATGCATTCAGCATTGCTTTTTTATCCCACTTATATAATTTAAGCGCATCATGATTTATACAGCAGGTCTGGCGCCATCACATTTTATTAAACTTTCTCAGAAATATCTGGATTTATTTAAAATGTGTGGTATTTTCCCTGAAGCGCTGTTTAATGTTCAGACTGAAAGTCTGTAAGGAAATTATGTCAAAGCCTACTGTGACTTTTGAAAAGCAGAAAACCATTGTTACAGTGAAAAGACACTTCTTTGCTTTTCATACCAAAGTTTCAAAAGGTCTAATGCTCAAGGACTCTTACGTAAATACTAATCGCATGCAAACCCTCCAATCAGTAAGTTACCTGCAAAGTTGCTCTTGAGACTCAACAGTGGAACAAAATCTGTGAGGTAATTCATTGAATTTCCAAGTGCACTGATGTCTGAAAACACTGCTTTTGAGAAAACGTTCAAATCTCAGGTCAGGACTAAGCAGCAAAACCCACAAACACCAAACCTTATATGTAAGCAGTAAAACATCCAGGATGCCGGTCTCATTCTGGGATGTTTAGGCAGTCAGAAAGTACTCTGCAAAAACCTTTGGAACTGGTTCCATGAACAGACATCAAAACGTCATTCATTAGCCTGAAGAAAATATGCTAAATGCATGTGCCTTCATATTTTAACATAATGCAGTTTTTTCCTGTAAGTCTCATCTCAGTGCAAGTCACTGACATTTTCCAGTCTCCTTTTTTTACAGTAATAACAAATCTGAATAAAAAAAAATAAAACTAAAAATGTATTTTGTCAAATGTGTTTCTTCAATTTTAATTAAGAGGCTGATACTTAAACATTTTATAAGGAAACAAAGAACAAACTGACTTTTTTCCAGCATTGCCTTTATAAAAAATATTTTTCAATCAAAGCTTTGAGTCACTCATTGGTAAAGACCCTTAAATATCAGATTCTGACTGCACAATAATTAACGCAAAATAGATTCATCATAATTGCTGATAGAAAACTTGGGAAAAAAAAGTAATTGGTACTTCTTTGGACAAATGAATAACAGTTAAAGTAGCTGGAGACATAATTATATAACAGAAAAATTGGAGCAAAAAACAATCTGTAGTCAGTAATGTGACGATATCAACTGAGAGCACATCACAAAAATACCATGTGGATATCAGGACTGATGCAAATTAATGTTATCATCATCAGTATGGGTAAATGATCCACAAGAACCCGAAACCACGGCGCATGCTTGGGTTGTTCTCAAGTCGATGTCAACATGTCCAAAATGATGTTAAAGGAAAAGAACGTTTACATCAAAATGTAAAAGTTGTCAAACTATTTCTTTATACGTGGCAGCACAATGGCGCAGTTAGTTAGCGCTGTGGCCTCACAGCAAGAAGGTTGCTGGTTTGAGCCTCTGGAGTTTGCATGTTCTCCCCGTGGTAGCGTGGGTTCTCTCCGGGTACTCCCGCTTCCTCCCACAGTCCAAAGACATGCACCTTGGGGATAGACTGATTGGTGACTCTAAATTGCCCAAAGGAGTGTGTGTGAGTGTGTATGGTTGTATGTCTATTCGTGTTGGCCCTGTAATGGATAGAGGGGTTTATACACACCAGCTGAATAGGGTGAATTCTGACAATTCTACAACTCCAGTATTACAACAAGTAACCTATTATGAGATATGAGTTCAACTCACATAGCAGCACTCGGATGAATGTCCACTTATAAGCACTCCACAATACCATTTATTCACAACCACACATTCCTATTGTCTTTTTTATGCAATGCTTGGAAAATCTATTCTATTATATACACATGCTGAGTAAATTATGGGGTTCAGAATCAATGTGTGAACAGGAAAATCTGTGGATGTAGGTGCTGATTAGGTGGTTGTGCCTCAGGAGTCTACATATATCTCAGCTGTACATACACCTGACACATGTCCTCTAGAGGAAGGGTGAAACCGGTGCAAGTACGGGGACGACATCCCCAAAGGAAAGCTTTAAAGTCTTTCTTTTCACCACAAAGACATAACACAACATATATAAGAGACATGGATTACTAACATTGTGCACCTATGTATGTATGTATCATCTGTAAGACATCAGTGTTCTGAAGACGAAACACATCTGTCTTTCTTCCTCTGCACCATCCCCCCTCCTCTCTGACTGCCGTGCCACCCGTCTGAGGTTTGACATCCTTTTCCTGATGACAAAACCAAATCCGCTGAGATAAAAAGCTAGTTCACGGCCT
Organism: Kiunga ballochi; assembly: GCA_037177335.1. Taxonomy (NCBI): domain Eukaryota; kingdom Metazoa; phylum Chordata; class Actinopteri; order Atheriniformes; family Pseudomugilidae; genus Kiunga; species Kiunga ballochi. Next base: position 15,101,855 of record JBAMIG010000006.1, on the reverse strand, counting down.
TAGTTGTGGAAGGACACAAATATGATGCACAGTGATTAAGAGAGAGAGAGAGAATAAATTCAGTCAACATAATGTTGCTCAACTGATTTCCTTTATTTTTCCCTACAGTTCTCTCTGTTTTGCAGTTTTGTTCTGTGGAGACATCAGTCCACCTTGAGCTGATGGTGGGTTTGACATGGTTCTACGCAGATAGTTATCATCCAGCCTGGTACAAAGATCTAAATTTGATGAACGATGAAAGATATGATTATTCGGTTTACCTGAATTTTGATAACACAAGCCTTCACATATTATAATTTAACATCATTATACAGCCTTTCTCTGACACTCAGTGTTCTGGGATCAGTTCTGTGCTGTCAGAAAACCATAAGGGAATTTTATTCCAGCAAAGCTTAGAAAAAGCAGAGAGATAAATTCACAGAAGCAGCCTTTCCTGGTATTTCTGGAAAACTATTGTAGATTTTTACAAAGCTCACTTTAAAACAATCAATGAGACACAGTACACAAAATCTTTTTTTGTCTCCCAAAAAACTCTACTTGTTCTTAAATCTCTCAGGAAACTTCTTCACCTCATTGACTGCCAGAGCTTTTATCTGCACGCCTTGCTTAAAAAAGGATCAGACACAGTCAACTGCCAAACTCTGAAGAGCAGAAACATGGCCATTAGGCAGCCGTGGAGACTGTGGAGCTCACTTTCAGAGGCTTGCGATAGAGCGGCTCTGAAAAAGTCTTGCCAAGCCTCAACCTAAGGGAGCTCCAGCAAGCTCAGGGCCCTCTTTCTGCTTCCGCGTCCAGGCTGCGCTCATCAGCCAGTCTGTCTGCAGTCAACAATGGAGCCAGATGGACAGAGACACAAGAATGGACCGGCTGGCTCTACCATACCCGTGGCCAGGAAGTACAGGGCTCAGAGGTAACTTCGCTAAGCCATGAGGGCTCTAGTTTAGCAGGTCTGAGCAGGTGCGTGGGCAGAGATGTGGGGCCTCATTTATAATATCTGCTTGGATTTATACTTGAACTTATAGTCTTAAGTTAATTCCCGGTAGTGTGTGCATGTTCAACTCATAAAAGATGCTGAGCACAAAAAAACCTTTCTTAACCTTCTCCTGCTCCCCAAAGACCCTTTTTCTGGGCCTGGCTGCATTGTTATGAAAATGTGTCAGAGCTTGGTGCATTCACTGAACGGGTGGAGAAGAAGTCATTTGCCTAAAATGGATGTAGCATTTATTCTGCTCCATTTCTGTTGCTATAAATTGGGTAACAATCACTGACAATCGTTTTTTTTTTACAGCTAATTTAATCTCAGTGCATGGCTCCAAATTAACTTAAAACTTTTTGTCATCTCTAATGAAACACTGTAGTGGTAAAGAGACAATTGAAAGAAATACCAAACAGCTCTTTTACTTTATAACTTCCGGTAAAATAAACTTGATGTTTTGCATTTCTGTAAATCTTTGTTTCCTAGTAAAACAAATAGGGAAAAGAGATGACAGGTACTCTGCCGGTATCCCACAAACCACTTGTGCTCTTGGAAGGAAATCCTTCAGCTGGAGAAGGGATTCAAATGTAAACAAATAACATAAAAATTCCTGGTCCAGGCACTCAGAGTGGTTCAAAAAGACCTTTAATAAAAACAGAATCATCAACTCATTGGCTGCTAGCTATAGCAGAGAGAGCCATGCTACCAGCGTTTGAGCATTTCTGCTTATCTTTCATGATTGCAGAATGGACGGCAAATTCTACTGGGTTGGCACATCGAGACGTCTTCGGGATGCGTATTTGGACTGCATCCACACAGTGATGGCCATGCTCGGGTACGTGGCCAAAAGTGCAAAAGAAGTCTTTGGTAGCCAGTGCTTTAAAAACTCATCAATGCATATCAGCTTATGCCACACAGAGAGAGAGAGAGAGAGAGAGAGCGGTGGGGGGGGCTAATGCAATCATCAAAGGTATACACAGGTGCCATCATGTAGCATAAATAAATAATACTAAAGCCAATTCATAAACCCTATTTTGTTATAAATTACAATAAAGAAGTTCTGCAGATCAAAACCTTAATTAAAACTGGAACATCACTCAGAGTGGCCAATGCTTACGGTGAAGTGTTTACTGAACCCTCAGGTATCAGTTTCAGAAAGGCCCCAACAGTACAAACCAGTCAGGAGTTACCTCCCCGGTAAGCACTTCTGTGGACATTTTGTCATTTGTTTGTTACATTTTACCCAACAAGACGTGTACTGTTTTCCTGTTTTAAGGGTTCTTTAAACCCCAACAGTCCCATTTTCTACCATCTCTTCTCCCAGTAAGATTATTCTCACCTGTTTACCACTGAACATGATCGTGCTATTTTAATGACATGGATCCACATACTATTAATGTTTTTCTAACCTTTAACTCCCGTCCTTACAACTTTATTTACACAATACACACACACACAGACACACACACAAACTAGCTGTTGACAACTCACTTACACGACTTCTAGGATGCATCATACACACTGAACAACAAACACCATTACTGTACGACTCCATTAAGTTCTGATACCATGAGACAATGTAAATTGATGCTGGATCTTGTAATCCACAACCCTGAGTGACGTTTATTTGTCATGTGTACGAACCTAATTTTAACACTTTGTTGATGAACAAAAAAAGTAAGCAATAAAACAAAAAAAAAGTGTCATATGAGAGAGCACAGACTGAGTTTATTTTAAGGGTGTAATTAATTCAATCTACTCAAGCAGTGTGTTAGCGCCTTTCGAAAAAGGGTTTTATGTAATGACTCTATGTGTTGCAGTAAGAACGTTTTCAGATATTCCAGTGTTGTTATTTGAAGAGGCAGATATTTAACACGCATTGATGTGATACTTCCATCATCTTTCGTGAGACATTATGACAGCGGATTCATTTTTCCCCCAGAGTTTTGCACCATATGCTCAGGTATTACTGTGCTTCCACTTAGTGTATAATGAGCTATGACTACATAATATCACAGTCCTGAAAAAATATCCACACTTAGACTGCTCTTCAGCATGAATGGAGCACAGTTTCCAAGTAAAATCTCGGTCCCATCTCATTGCAGTGGGCTTTCAAGTGATCATTAGACTAAATTCAGCAACAGTTTAGCTAAAAAACTAGCACTGGTCCCACAGTAGAAGGCTTACTTAATGTCCAGGACAAAGCTCCTCAGGCATCTGGCATCTTGCTGGTATGCACTGCGTTAAAAGACTCAGAAGTCTTGTGAGACCAAATGTCAGGCATGCCCAGAACAATGCAAGCAGACTGCACATTTCCATGTGGTGCTGTGACCTGCCGAGCCTCCCAGAGCAGGAGGTCTTGGTAGGACAAAGCCAAGCAGAGCCACAGGGATGGAAAATGAAGGAGGCTCCCGAAAGGCTGCAGTATTTTCAGAGGAGCCTTTGAACTGTGGATAGAGTTAAACCTTTACAACGTCAGGGGGGAGATTTATAGCTGCACTCTGTAAACAAGCTACCCTGGTCCACATGTCCATCCGACTCTGCAAATCTTTACCAATAATGTGTCCTGCAGGGTGTTATTAAATACGCAAACACTTAGATATACTGCAATGCTGTACCAGCTGAAATGGAAAATGTTTTAAGTCTTTTTTCGGCTTGTCTTTGGAGTGTTGTTTGGCTCCTATTGGCAGTGGAAGGCGGTTCAACCAGCTAAAGCGCGTGGAAAGAGGATTAGTCTAGCCCCGCATCCTAATTAATTGTGGGGATGTTGGGCTAATAAATCTTTGGTTATCTGGCCCTCTAATCGTAGAAGGAGATAGCATGACTCTGACCCAGCTGCTGGAATTTTTAGGTCTGTGCTTTCTGTAATCAAGCTCCAAGAAATGTGGGGAGAATATCTGCTTTATTTTGCTTTTTTCCCCCCGATTTAATTAAAAATAGATAGGCAAGGGTAATGCAGAAATTCTGTAACATTTGATAAGTCTCTAATTGGAGAGATGTTTTCCACACAAAGCTGGTCTCTGAATGCTAAACTTTACTTCAAACAGGGTGAGAGAGGACTCTATTATGAAGAGAGACGGTACATACAACAAGTGCAGGAAGCCTCAGTTCACCTGCAACACAGCAGCAAACAAACATCCATAAAGTGTGTAAACAACTTAAACCATCTCATACTGGATGGATGGATGGATGGATGGATGGATGGATGGATGGATGGATGGATGGATGGATGGATGGATGGATGGATG
>JBAMIG010000006.1:15042653-15086553 GCA_037177335.1 Kiunga ballochi | reverse complement strand
TGGTTAAAAATAAATGTAATTTAATTATTTTTTCTACAAAACTCCATGTGCTCCTGTTATTCTTCGGCTCGGTCCCTAACAATATATATATATATATATATATATATTCTATAAAAGATTAATTAAATTAATCTGCCTTTGCCATATAAAACTTTACAGTTTCTAAGATACCAAAGTGGTTAAAAATGTTCTGCCTACAGGCTGGGCAACTTTGGTCCACATCAGAAAGTTTCCGATGCTGTCCTTGTTCAAACACACCAGATTATAATTGAATGAATTACTTCTCAGAACTCAAGTAGCTGTTGGATGTAGCAATGTGATTGGATTCAGTTGTGCTGGAGCAGGGATGTTGGATAACCTTCAGGATTCCTTCCCCCTGAAACCAGGCTTCCTGGTCTACAGTTTTCTGCTTTAAAGAGTGCTTTATATTTATTTTTATTTCTTTTGTATATGAAAATAACACTTCACTGTTGGTCAGGGTTACAGTTAAAGGTGTTTACAGTGTGCTATTGACATGATCCATCAATTCCCAGAACAAACCTAGATTAGGAAAATTAACCTTGTACAAACACTGAACCAGCACTGGTGTTTCCAGCACTGAGATATTTGTATTTTGTTTTAACTGCATTTTCTTGGACTGAAAATTGTAGCTAGAGAGTTGCAAGTCATTGCATTAGAGAATGAAAATGAACTTTAGTATGTTTATAGTGTTTTAGTATGATTTACATCTTGCATATTTATAAGTTAGACCTATAAATTAAGTCACAAAGAAGGTCCTTTGGCTAAAAGAGGTCTAAATTTAGATGTAGCCATGCATGGAAATCAGGGCTCGTGTTTTATTATTGCAATCTAATATAGCTTAAAGATTAAACCTCTATTAAAGACTGATAAAGTTCACGTTTGTATTAGCATTCACAATCTGACTAGTTTCTTTATCTTTAAATGTAATAGAAATCAAATGTTACACTATAAAAATATGCTGATTACACCTAAAATATATAACATAACTTTGAAGTAATAATTTTGCTGAACAAAAGCTACATAAAACTTTATGTTACATAATGTAAAACACATTACTCTTACATAACAGAATATTACTTCATTCATTTGCCTTCTAATATGAGTGCATCATTGAGCTTAATGTTTTCAGGAAGGTGTATCAGTGTTGTCAATTCAGCTGATGGGAGTCAGACATTCTTCATCTAAGTAATTGCCTTAACTTACAAGTTGAAAGTGAAAAGTGAAACCTGTCCAAACAAAAGCATGACTCGTGTACTTCAGTACACACAAAAAACATTCACACATCTATGTCAAATCACATTTTTCTCCATTACGATCCTTAAATCACCTCAGGGTGTTTGGTGTGTGACTGAAAGCCAAGTCACCTGGGAGCTTGTTTGTAGAAAACGGGGAGGAGGGGGGTGGGGCGCTGTGACAGAAACAATTAAGGCTTTTCTGCTATTTAAGCAGTTATGCAGATGTAGAGTGCATTTAAAAACTTGTAGAGTTATAAATATAAAAAGCAAGCCAAGAAAGACTTATATTGTGACTTTTTGCTGTCTGCAGGAATGAAGGTCAAAGCAGCAGATATTCAAGCAGAAACATTTTTAGAGAAAGTATGACGTTATGATATGTGCCTCTGAATCAGTTTTGTGTAAATGCTTGAAGTCCTGCCAATGGTTTATAACAGGATGAACATTAAAATCGAAAATATTTTGTTTGGTTGAATTTGCAAAAGGAAAAAAAGCTACAGGAAAACAATGAGAGGATTATTTCGATAAAGGGTTTTAAATCCCTGAAAAGCTTTTAGACCATCAGTCAAGCTTGCTGGTTTATGGTAATTTTCTTTATTCAAAAGATGCAGCAGTAATTTGCACTGTGTTGTGTACATTATGATGAGGCTAAATCACACAAGTTACTGCACTGATCGTAGGCCTTAGCACCGACTGTACACACTTCCTGTAGTCATTTCTCCTTATCTAAATTAAGGAATAAAAACTTCTGTTTTCACCATTTTTTGCTGTTTGTGTCATTAAGATCCTTATTAAAAGCAGTTTTGTCATTTGGTTTTACATCAAATTGTCAGACTCAGAACTGAACTCAAGAAAATAATAGTTTACTTACCTGCACTTTCCAAAGCTTTCTGCATTCAATCTGCTCTGCATTCTCTCCATACTCACATGCTGGTGGTAGTAAACTAAAGGTGTAGTCACTGCTGGAGACTGACAGAAACATGATTGTCAATCCACATCAATGGCCTCCCCACATCAATCATCACTAAGCATTCACCAGTTTTGCTGATACTGCAGGCAATTTGGGTGAAGTGTTTTCCCCAAGGACACAACGGATTGACTGGGATGAAGTGGAATTGGATTTGCCAACCCCAGCTATTTGAATAGCCGAGGGATAGGCCAGCTCGTTCCCAGAAAGTTACAGCTGCTCTGACACACATGGTTAAAATTAAATGAATCATGCAGCTCATCACGGTCTTCCAAGTGACTCATTTCATTTGACTCAGATGTGTTGAAAAAGGGAATCATTCTAAACAGGAATGTGGCTCACGGGACATATGGTCTTCATCTATAAGCACATCATCACCTGTTTTACTGTCACCTTTAGAGATGAAATCCAGAGCCTCCACAGATATCACCTGAAGAATACTGCTGCTCATTTATTAAATATCGTCTGCCTGAGTGTCACCATGAGTTAAATTTAATCATGAAATGGGGAAAAAAATTGGTATAAAATCATAACACCTGAATTCTCGCTACATTCAGGTAAAGACAAGGGAATAGGAGGAGTAAGTGCATGTACCCATGTATGTACACTACCAAATGTTGAGACCGGATTTTCTGTCTGAACCTCTCTCCACCTGTACCTGTTAACAGTACTGTTGACTGTGCATAGTTTCATCCCTAAAACTGAAACTTATCGGTCTGGTAAAAATATGTGAGGTGGCATTGTGGACCAAAAAGCCAGAAGTCCAAATGTATTGTGTGCAAAAATAAAGTGTGCACTTATTCAGTCACTAGGTTTGACTGTAGCCACACACACAAACAATTAGGATGTTGAAATGTTTTACAGTTTAGAGTCCTAACCTTTTTCATGTAGGCCACTGTAGTATAGAGAGCCTGCAGCCACGTGTTTCTGGTTGTTGACATTGCTATTTTGGATGGCTTTCGTCCAGTGATGACCATTGAGTCCCTTGCATATAGACACAAGATAAAGCATAAACACAGTCACTTCAAATATACGTGGATGGTATCCAACACAAACATCTATCTCATTGTGACTCAGGAAAGTTTATCTAAAAACTTTGAAGGGTTTTACTTGGTGACCAATCACTTATGGCTTAATATCCATCTGTAGTTTCAGCCAGAATGGGCTGAATTTATGTGAAATATATGACCAGAAATAAACCTGCAGTGCCCAGTTACATTATAGATTATTTCATAGTATTTGTGAAACCACAACATAAAGAAACAGAAACACAGAACATACGTTACCTGCTGCTGCAGACCGAGCTGCAGCTCCTGGCCTCAGACAATTCCCATGAAAACGTGTCACAATGACAGATGAGCCACTTCCTCTGGAAAAACTAAAGATTTTAATAGTTAAAAAATGTTAATGTAATAATATATATAAAAAAAAAAATGTAAGTTTTTTTTGTAGAAGTGGCATAATGTCCTTGATGTGTTGATTTGAAGAAATTACTAGACTTCATTGAAGCAACTGCACCTCCACGTTGTCCTTTAATTTCTGATTTTACATACATCCATTGGGCATTATTTCTTACATGAGTATTTTGATATAGTGTTAACCGCATAACCCACTGTTAGCACTGGTAGTGCTTGTCTCACAGCTGCAGTGCATTTGTTTTGCCGCACGACACCGCAAATCTGTAGAACTCTGTTCTTTTTGGCCCTGCCTGTTAGGCTACTACGCCTATTTGCAGAGCATAAAATCACCATTTTTACCAAGAAGAATACTCCACACTCCAATCTCTCCTATTTTAACTGGTCTGAGACTGGACTACTGGACGTCCAACATGGCGGAAAACAGAGGACAGGTGATTCAGTGACTTCAGCTGCACGTTCCCTATAGTGAAGTCAACGCCAATTAACAATTTGAGATGGTTAATGATTTAAGGTCCTTGTAATGGTGTATTTCCCAGCATGAAATTCAGCAGACCTCCATTTTTAATTTAAGGAATGATGCCGCTGCGTTAAACAAGAAATGTATCTAAAAGTTACAGGATGGTAGATCTTGAGGACCAAACTTGGGCATCCCTGCAATAGGTTTTCAGTTTTTACCCATCGAGTGGAGCCAAACTTCAGCTATTTAACATGGTCTTCTCAGTTAGCAAAACAGCCTTTTATACTGCCTGTCTGTTAGCACAACCACAGTGGTGTTGTTGCTATTACAATATTAGCGGGCAGCTTGAACATCATCCAGCTGAGAATACAAAACAACCATTCATCACTTCGTCTCTGTGCACTTAAGGGTGAGAATTTGAATCCGTGGGAAAGGAGGTTTATCCAGAGCAGGCCCGTAAAGTGAACATTACAATCTGTTTTCAACAACCGTCTTGATGTTAGTCAGTTTATTTTGTCAGAAAATCACCATAAACTATGACGCTGCATCAGAGGGCTGCATAGATAACATTTTTCCAGTAGCTTCACTCATTATTTTGCCTATGGCACCCACCCATGGTCCTAAATGTATAAACAAATATGTGAACTGGTGACCTGACCAGGTGTATCTGCTTCTCACCTTTTAATTGCTGGCATAGATTCAAGCTTTAAATTTGACCTTTTGATTGACAAACAGTTTTTATCCAGTTAACAGCACGTCTTAGCTTTCGTCTACCTACATGTCATCATGTAACATCCTGTTAGATGCGAGTTAACTCTTGATTACAAGCAGCTTGGAGTTTGAGAGATGTCAATCCTCCACCCCCACCCTCACAGCGTTAGTCCAGATCCAAAGGAGATGTAGGGAGCCAAGCAGTACAATTCCTCTGTAGCATAAAAATATGCAATGAACATGGAATACAAATTGTGTATTGGGATTTTTGTGTTTGTTAAATGAAACTCCATAACATTTTAAACTGTTTCAAGTATTTGTTGCATTTTGGAAAATGTGACTGTATGCAGATGAGGTCATTTTTAACCATGTAATTTTAATTCTATAATGTTATAAATGACTAAAACAAGTTGTAATGTCACCAAATGGTTTGCTACAGCAGCACCCAGTACAATCGTATGTGTAGGATGCTCATGAGTAGAAGAGCTTGCTGCTTTTGAGATGAAAATGAAATGGTAACAACGCTGTATGAATGTAATAATAAGGAAATAATTATTCATTGGGTTGTTTTAGTAATCTGTTTGAAAATGCTGTTATAAGACGAATTCTTAATGAATGTCCTTTATAGAAGGTTTGTATTGAAACATTTGGTGAAGTAAATTTTCTAAAGGTTCTTATAATTTTTTAGACATTTGAGTCCGTGTACTTCCACTCTTAAGAAGTTGAATGAACATTAGGTCAAAGGTTTTGCACAGGTGTTTGTACACGGCCTTTTCCAGGATTGACTTTCTCTTTATGTTAGCTTTCCAAAAGAGGCCAGTAAAATTATTCCCAAATTAAAAATACTGAACATGAAATAGGAAATGATGGTTTTGGGAATAGGGACCAGAGTATTTAAGCTGCCCGTCACCCATTATACCTCTCAAAGTCTTGCATGTCTTTCTCCACCATGTGCTTAACTGTATTAATTTGATGATCATTGACTCGCTCTTCCTCTCTGCCTTCCTCATCTGTACTGTCTGACAGTCTAGTGCTTGTTTTTTGATGTAGTTTTCATTGTCTTGTAACAAGGGAGAGTCACTGATAGAATATCTTGGTGCTGAACATCTCCAGACACTCCTACGCATTTTTTTTTACTTTCAATTGGTATCAGTGTTTAGATTTCCTGTAGGTTTTGTCAAACACTTATTTCTCACTTTATTTCTATGCAAGTCAAGTCAATAGGCACATTCTTATGCCTGGCTGGCAATAGACTTGTCATTCTTCATAGTATTGGCCTTGATTCTCTACATCTACATTATATCCTAATTTCATTTATGTTGACCATGTGTGTGCAGTGCATTTGATGTAGAAGCTGCATAATTTGAAGGATGGCAGCTGCAAAACTGCAAAAAATCTAACATCCAACAAAGAAAAATTAATCCTGATATTCCTGCTAATTACTGGCATCTTTCTGCTTTAACCCCTTAATGCCTGAATTGAGAGTAACTGGGCAGAGACATCTCATTTTTGAAATCTAAGAACTTTATTTGACCCTTTAACTAAATCTGAATAGACTAGGCTATTTATTTTCCATATATTTACTATTTATTACCATGGAACAAGTAAAAATTATTACAGTGTAATCTCCTGCTGTCTGGTGGTCACCAGGGTCCAGGAGCCAGTATCATGTGGTAAACAACAACATTATGAGTGAAGTTTCTGCCGTAAAGTGATGCAACATGTCTCAGAAACAGTATGTGTCAAATATGTGACATCTGTCCATAAGGGGTTAATGTATTTTAAACCCATTATACTTGAACAATAGTTTAGTTCATCATTTGACTGAGCCGGGGGAAATTTTGCTGCTTCATCGGGATAGATTGTTTATCAAGTCACGTGTGTTTTTTAAGTCACTGCCCTTATCCACAAAGGCTTTCCTAAATGCTTATTTTACAATTCAACAAGTTTGACTGACTACTTTTTGTGGCACTTGATAAGGATTATTGTCATTTTAACATTTTAGCAGGTAATTATTTTTCATTAGAACAATTCAGGTTGTAGATTTAAATCCTTTTATATTATTTAGTAACTTGTCTTAACTGCAAAGATTAACATCAATGTTTTAGAAATATGTAGAGCAACAAGGCAGATATGACACATTCAAAGCAGTGCAACCAGATTATGTTATTAAAAGAGTGTAAGTTCATTAACAGCTGGGTGAAAACACATTAAAACGACATTTTTATCTGTTAAACCCAAACAGAATCATTAGTATAATTTGTACTATCATCAAAAATGACCCTAAATAAATGTGATTACAGGATTTAGTAGGCTACATGAGTCTGAGATAGCTGATTATACTGGCTATCTATACTATTTCTCAGACTCCTTCCAGTAGAAAACATTGTTACAATGGTAACATAAAAATATAAACCAGAAACCTGTAGCATTTAAATAGCTGATGTATTTTAAAGACAAGCATTAGATGAAAGAAAGAAACAAATACTTTAGATTTTAAGCTAAATAACTAATCTAGCAACTTTACCTACCTAAAACAGCATTTTGTCAAAGTCATACGTATCAAATGTATCGAATAGTTAAATGTTGTTGCAAAGCTTCTGCATAAGAGCAAATAAGAGGAAAGCAGCAGTATCCTCATGCTAATGCATCTCTGTTGGCTTGATAAGTCTTACTAACTGGACTGAAATAATCTAAAAGAAGTCAGATGAAAAAAATGTATAATTAAAAGAAGGAAAAGTAAAGTAAAACCACACTTCTAATGTGTCCCACAAAGCTGCTGCAGCCTCTCTGCACTTGTCATCATGATGAGCTGAACTGTTCCACTTGTAGTGACCAAACTACTTCATCTCACCTGAGTTAAGGCAGTTCACCAAGACAGTCTGTTTGGCTGCAATCCTAAGCGAGCTCCCTGAGCATCAATTATGTTGTTAAACCTGCAACCTTACACATAAAAGCCCTCTAGCTCTCCCTCTAAAGCGACACTAATTAGCCAGAAACTACAGCTATTACCATACCTACCCATCACCTGGGGGGTGTGTATGTATGTGAGTAAAAAAAAAAAAACAGAGACCAAAGGAAGTGGACGGTGAGTATACTCCAGCGAGGCTTCAAAGAATGGTGAAATGTCTGCCATCCCCAACTGTGCCTCCATCATTCACAGTAATGATTCCTCCTCGCCACGTTGAGAAGGCATAAAGGGAGCCAACACTCACTTCCCTAAATAACTATCCAATTAATTTGTCATGTTTTAAAGCTTCCAGGTTGTGACAGGCATTTTTTGAGATGCTTTACGAGGAGACTGGGCTTTTAGGCATCAGTGATCAATAAATATGATCTTTGTTGCCTCAAGGTAATGAGTCATAAGCACTTATTCTTGTGAGGAAACAGAGTCCCTTGTGGAAAATGGAAAGTTTTCATTCTAAACAAAATACTGTGGCTGATTTCACTAATTAATTGCTCTGTCTTTGTCTGAAGTTGAGATAAACAGTAAAATCAGCTTGTGGGAACATGCTAGCTTATTAATTACAGGACAGTGGACACAGCTGTCTTCAAGAGAGACCTTAGTGGTCTCATCGACAAAAAGACTCTTAGAAGCCTTTCCTGGAATAATTAGCTGTACTTATATATTTTTAACTACAACATATAAGCGAATGCAGAATGTCAAAAAGGAAAGAGAGGTCTTAAACCAGTAAGGATGACTTAAGAGCCCTGATAGCAACAACTCACTCATCACAGACATATCCGTCTCCTCACTCTGCCTCATCCCATCAAGACACAGATAAATTTCAGGTCACAGTCAATGACACACTCACACACAGTAAGGTGAAGCCCCAGTGAGAGGAGGATGCAAAGCTAGAGTGAGAGGTGGCAGATGGTCAAAGCCAGAATGGAACTAGAGGATGCAAGAGATAGAGACTCTTTGTGGGATAGTGTGAATCTGCTCTCTTAGTATCATTACATGTTGGCTGCTGTCTTATACGGCAGCTGACTAGGTCCTGAAGCTGGAATGGCATGTAAAGCTACTTGTTACGTAAATCAGAACCTTTCTGAAGAGTAAGGTCAAATCCGAGAGTCGCAGGCATCTGTATGAGAACGAGTCCTGATCTTAGTCAATAAAAATAAGCTACGGGGTTAATCCACTGGGTGTACAAAGAACTGTAGAGAAGAGGGGGATTCTGGCAGCAGCAAGACCTTCACTGGAAAAAACACGTCTCACATGCCGTCGGTCCCAAAATATACAAAATTGGACAAAGAGCGGGATCTCAGGGGGAGCTTTGAGGGTGGATGACTGACATCTATCAATCTCTGAGCAACCTGTGGCTAAGAGCTAACTGAGCCAACCCAGATCGAATGGAAGCTACCTGGCTAAAAGAAGTAAGCAGACTAAAACAACTGTTCTGATACACTTTTTCTTTAACTTTTTTTCCAGATATTTGATACCTGTCAATCAAAGGAAAAAGCAGCCAATTATGCCATTTTTTTTTAGATTAAATAGCATCTAAACAGATGAGTTATAATATAAATTCTCCCCTTCACAGTTGTCATGAAAAAAAACTTGACGTTGTGAACCTAAAAGTTTTGTTTTTTTTGGGGGGGTTTTTGTACCAAGCTGTAAACATGTTTATTTCTGCTGTTATGTTGGCGTTTTTAACATAGGAGTCTATATGGATTTACTCTGTTTTAGAGCCCCTAGTCGATGAGGGGAGAACTGCAGTTTTGTTTGACTTTTCCTTTTGTTCCAACATAAGTTGCTGCTTGGTCACAACTGACCCAAGGAGTTGCATCTTCTAACTCTGGCAGCGGGTCTATTCAATCAGTAAACCTCTCATAGTATTCCACACTTGGAAGACATTTTCTTTGTTACAATTCAATAAAATGGTGGTTATTTCTTTATATTTATTCCTTTATTCACAAATTATTTTATTTGATTCCATGGAAACTGTGTGTTTGTGACTCTGCAGAAACAGAACATCTATGTCTGATATGAGTACTGGGGGGAGGAGTCACATTCATTAAGCTATTTGTAACACAGCAATGCTATATTTAGCCTGAATGGGGACAACATCAATGTGCCGGCCTACTGCTCCAGTCTCCAGTCTGTTCATGTTCATGTTTGCTTCCACACCTTCCTAGAATAGGTCACTGTGATTTAAACTACATGTGTAAAACATTTGTTTATAACAACAGGTTGACAGCAGCAATGTTTCTCTCTGCACCTGAAGGTCAGGGTAGCCATCTGGGTTAGGGGCCTAGTTCAAAAGCCCCTGAATAAGTCAATCCATCATATACAGAGCGAGGTAGGTAATAAATACTGCTTTTTGCTCGTCAGTAATGAAGTAGAAGTTGCACAACATTGCTAATATCAACTGTAGCATTTGAGTTTAGCTGAAACTGAGTCACTAAAGTGTTTAATTTCTGTCCTGAGGGTAGCTTTTTATGTCTGCACAGCTTGCTGTCTGTCACCCCTCAATCTCATCTGCGGTACTAAAGACATTTTGCACCCAGGAGTGACACCAAAAGACAAACTTTCTTTTATTCCATGTCCTTTTAAATTGTTTCAATCCCATGCTTATAGGTAGATCAGTTTTAGACTTAGTTTGGTCATAATAATTTTGACTTTATTGTATGTTTGTCTCAATTCAGGATCTATGCTGTGCAGTGCTTTAATAAATTAAACTGAAACCACATTCAATTTTGATATTATAATTATTTGCACTAAATTAGATAGTATATGCAGTAAATATTGAGATGTTTGTATGGCAACTAGACCACTGGGACGCAGATGCATCACAATGCAGCCTGACAACACATGTAAAATATAGACATGACAAATGATCAAAGTGAGTTGCTTTTAAGTTAAACTCAAACAGGAATTTGTAAAGTAAAAAAGAAAAATAAGGGAACATAATCTGTTTGTGAAATCAAGAATTTGATTCACTTTGATAATGCAAAGTATTGCAAACATATAATGTTGTTTTGACAGAACTGTTCAGAAAAGATTGGTTTCGGGTTTGGTTTGGAAAGTATGAAACTGAAACTTCATCTTTCTTTTATTAGTCCACTTTTGTTACAGATGTGCCATGTCATAACAAGCACTATTGCAGGGGAACAAATTCAACCACAGGTGATGGATAAAATGTCCTTCTCAGTGTATTCATAAGAGTGATTTCCAGTATAGCTACACAAGTCAACAATCTGTTTTGCATTGTATGTTTTCATGTGTGCATTTTCTCTGAAAACTCATACTTCCTTCCACAGTCCAAAAACACACATTATATGTTATCTTTTGCTCATAAAATCTCTCTTGGAATTATTGTGAGCAGGAGTGATTGTCTCCCCGTGATGGATTGCCAATCTGTCCAGGATGTACCCGTCTCTTGCTATGTGGCAACTCCGAAAAGCTCCAGCTTCCCTGCAACTCCAGATTGAAAAAAAGTAGATATAGAGGATGGACAGAAACCTGAGCAGGGTTTGGCCACTTTCCATCATGTTGTGAGTAACATCAAAATAATTCGGAAGCATTTGATGCACCGTTATCATCACTATATGAAGACTTCCTTTGACTAGGTGTGCATGTTCACTGCCACTCATAGAGCAGCGGACAGTGCTGTTTATGAATCATGAATCAAATACAAGTGGTTTTAAGAGTTCGATGACTGAAAATAAAAATTAATGCTACTGCTTTTATCTTATAATTAACACTTTTTGTGTATGTTGCTAACACAAAAATGCTTATTTGAAGCAAGTATTAATAGATACAGTGTACCTATTTGCCCCTGGGGGTGCTAAACCAGTAACTTCCCACACGCAACATGACACATATAAACAGTTTCCCTCCATGTCCAGCAGTACCGTTACCTACTGAACAGCGTATAAAAACCATAAAATTAAACCAGACCATTTGCTAATCATTCTGTAACTTCCTTTGATAATTACATGAATGATTGGAAATGCATCTGATTAGCATCAACTAGCCACATTTAGCATCTAGTAAAAAGTATAACAAAGATGCACACTGTTATGTTCTGCAGCTTATCGGTTACTTACAGCCAATGTTTTGAATAATTCCTGGCTGAAAGATGATAAAAAGTACTGTACATCACATTTTGGTGCGTTTGCACAGCAGGTAAATGACTAACTAACTTAGTCTAATAATAGTGAGGCAACCGTTGGTTTTCATCCTCACTGATCGTTCAACCGACTCAAACAAGCAAATTATTTGCCAAGGTGGACCCATGTCTTTCCTCTGGATCGATTCCTTTCCTGCTTTCTCTCCAATACCGTTTTAACCTCCTTCTTCATTCAGCCATGACAAACTTTTGTTCCCAAAGCAGAGCCTCTCTGTGTTTATAGAAGGGGAGCCATAAAGCAAAGCACTCCAGGTTACATGATCCCATGAGAAAACCGCCTGCTCCAGCAAAGGTACAAATTAAAAATTTGAAGAAGGCTGTTCCCTCCAAGTACCAACACACATCAAGCACTGTATAGTGACCCCAGAATGTATCCATTATTACTAACATTTATCTAGTACTTGAATCAGAATCCCCTTAAATGAATAAAACATATTTATGTTGGGAAAGGAGGCATCTGTTGTACTTTTGATATTTTTTAAGGGTATTACTTTCTGTTCCTATGAATGAACGTACCTTACCATTATTTGTCTGATCAAATACATCCACGCACTGATTGCAGTGTGAGTATTTATCCTGGTATTGAAACCCAATTGGTTTCCGGCAGGTTGTCACGTGGAAGATGTGAGAGGGAGATACAAAAAAGCACCAAATAAGATAAATCACCATTCATTCTTTCTAACTCTGATAAATTGATTTTCTTCCCTAAAGGCGAACGTTGTGCACTACTGTATAATGGATAGCGCTGCACCGCTGTAACTTTTAATGCTAATGCCCCTTGCTTTCATAAAACAAGATACGCTCGACATGCAAAATCATTCTTCTCAACAAGGTCATCGTCCTGCACGCCTGATCTGTTCATTAAAACGGCACAAGCTACGTTTATCAATATCAGTCAGACATCTTTAATCCAATTCAAAATGGAGCAGGCTGTGATAAAACTGTGCCATTCTTATGAAGATCTCACGGCAGTCTATCTCCTTTTTCTTTAAACCCGAGACTATTTTCTTTTTTATGGGAGCGGTAGTCTCTAATTTCTCCAGGGAGCCACAAGCTGCTGCTATCTCAGCTGTGTTTACTAATCTTCCCTCGACACCAATTTTTCAACCCCACAAAGTTAATATGGGCCCAATGTAAATAGCCTTATCTCATAAAGTCTTGTTACCCCCCCCCCCACACACACACACACCAACATCCCCCACCTTGGTTGCCCAATGTGAAACGCAGTTAGAAGTCAAAACACAGGGGATTAAGTCAAAGAATAGGAGAAAAAAAAAGACAAAACCTTGCTGCGTCGGTATCTGCAGCAAGGCTTCTACCTTAATTAACAGTGAAAATGTAATGTTTCGCATAACAAGGAAATGCTGCTGTCACCATATAGTGACAATAGTCAGCTGGATTACACGAGTAGCTCACTGCTTCTGGTGCAATGCTGAAGGATGAACAGATAATAAATTAAACCGGATTTGTCTCCTGGTACCCAGGGCTGATTGATCAAGGACTGATGCTCTGCGCTTTTGCTGCCGCCTCGTCGTGTGCACATTACAGTACCTGCCTCATTCCACCTGTGCCAAACTGTCCCATCGAAAGCTCTGGATTGCTGTAAATGCCATAGCAGCAAGTTTTAATTAAACCCAAAGGGAAAAGTATTAATTATCTCATCGCCTGCCATGAATAGGCTGGTGGCTGCAGGCCTATTCTCACTTGAATGCTGATGATCTGGAGGTGAATGAGGTGTGGTTATGAATTAAATGTTGGATTTATGCAGCTCAGGGTTGTATTCCGGTAACCACCGGCAGACAAGGAGGATTTTTAGTGCCGTAAATCAAAACTGCGAGGAAGCAGCTTTGAAAGCAAAGAGCCATTTACTCCTAGAGGATCATTTTGACAATTTTCAAAGGCAATTTAAGTAGGTGGGTCCAAATGGACAGAATGTTCCCCTGAGGACTGCATTTAACTCTGTTTAGAAGATATTCCCCATTTTCATCTTTCCATCTGCTCTTTTTAGCTTATCTATCTTCATATTTGCCAAATTAACTGTCTCCTCTGGCTTTACATCAAGTCCATCCTGGAATCTGGTAAAATTCATGCTTCTACTGAGCTCCAGTGTATTGCTGCTCCTTCTCCTGTACAATAAGCACCTAAATGCCTGTTTTCCCATGTTATTTATTTTGTTCTAATTACCATTTCACAGATTAATTGGGTGGTTACACACAGGGGATGCCTTTTTGTTCCCTAATCATTCTGCAAGTTTTCAGTAAAGGCACTTTAGTGGAGGGTCCACTGCAGCCACTGATATTTTTACTGAGAAGCTGAAACAGCAGTCTTCTCTTTGTCAGATCCCTGTAGGTATTTGTTAATGCAGAGACGGAGGAGCGCCTTATAAACTATGCATGTCATCTCCCTCTGGCAGCCACCAGTGGAGAGGATGATGGCAGGAAAATGCTGGTTTCCATTAGTCCTGTGAGGCTGGTTAACATAAAATTATCCTTGGGGTCAGCAGGACGCAGACAAAACGGCGAACGCTTCATTAAATCTGATGCATAATGGACACCAGGCATGTGGGCTGCATAAGCAGGTTTGCACAAAGTCTTACTTTTCTGGTCTGAAGTAAAGATATTATTCAAACCTTATGACCATTTTAGAAAGAACCCAAATCACATATGAATTTTTTTCGAGGCTCAAAACAAATTTCAAGTAGAGCTCTTAAGTTTTGCATTTCTGTGGAAGATGAGCGTGATTATTTGGAATCAACCTGTATTAACAGAGATGGAAATAATGGGAAGGAAAAAATGCAAGTACTCACCCTTTAAGAGGTCAGAGCTAGCAGAAGGTGAACTGTACGTCCGAAACAGCAGCCAGTCAAAGTCATCCTCCTCCCCTTGGGTGAAGTCACACAGATTAGGGTCAGAGTCCTCCTCAAATGTGCAGCCGGCAGCTAAGGAAAAATTTAAAATCTGATTTAACTCATTGGACGGGAATGAGAAAGTAGGAAGCATAAATAGGAAAACAACATTTCCCTATTTTTTCCAACAAAAGTCTTTTTTTCTGTTCTAAACAACATTATTTATGTTATAACTTTGATTCAAAAACTACTCCCTAATAATGATTCATATTGGTTTTCAAAGCCTTCCTTCGCTTTAAATGATCCAAGTCAATAGAAACCAGTCATGCATAATCTGTTTATTCATTTCCTCCCATTTTATAGAAAGTTGAAGAAGATTCAGTCAAGACATTTTTTCTTAAGCCGGGCAGCAGCCAGCAACAATGAAACATGCATTTAAGCCGTTGACGACCTCTCTGTATTTTCAGACCCGAGCAGAACGGTTTATGTGGAAGCTGTAATTCAGCTGAGAGATAGCTGTGAGTAAATACACTGACCACAACCTCTCAAACACCTGCTTCACATTTTCAGCATGTGGGAAACACTCTGAACAACCAGGCACAACGATTTGCAAACAACTTGGACATGAAAACCAAGCAAACACCTTAAAATTTGGAATAAAAACTGCATAAGTCCCAAATCGTCAGTATGATGTAATGCAGAATCAGTCACAGTTAGGCCGGACTCCAGAGTGTGCTAAAACTGCATCCGATCCACACGTTTGCCCAAATTTCTCTAAAAAAAACCACCGATCAATCATCTGATTACTTCCCAAGAAAACAAAGCCCGTTAAAAAGCAATAATTGCACCTGCTTTTCAGGATAATTACCACCCACAAGAATGCACAAAGTAAAGCCCACGGGCATCCACTTACAAATAATGGTAACATTTGAGGAGAGCTGGGAGACATTATCATAATGCTTCACAACTTGCTATCTATTGCACTAAAAAGAGTTTTTTTCTTTCTTTTCTTTTTTGTTTTTTTGAAGGGGCAGTTATATTGAACAGCTACGGCTTTAATTACCCTTGGGTCCAGATTAATGTGCTTCAGCCGTTGTTTCTCTGCATCTGTTGCCATATTTCACATTAGTCTATCAGTGAGACAATTACAGGCTTGTGGTGGGCAGTTTGAACGGCTCAGTCATGGAACCCAAGCCTGTGTCAGTAATAATTAGAGCAGGACAGCATGAGACGTGGCATGCTAATGATGGGAATAATCACGAGCAGGTCCTGAAGGTGACTCCTGTGGTCTGCAGTTTTATAGCTGCCCATTCTTTGCTCTAATCTGCCATTAAACAAATGCTCCCAATATGTGAGCACCAACAAAAAAAAAGCAGATTTGCTGTA
The DNA here is from genome assembly GCA_037177335.1 of Kiunga ballochi. Classification (NCBI taxonomy): domain Eukaryota; kingdom Metazoa; phylum Chordata; class Actinopteri; order Atheriniformes; family Pseudomugilidae; genus Kiunga; species Kiunga ballochi. Next base: position 15,070,383 of record JBAMIG010000006.1, on the reverse strand, counting down.
CTGAAAATGCAAAAGTGTGATTTTACAAATCATGCGTAAAATTTCCAAAGCTTAGAGCAGTTTAGAGTTTATGGGGAAAGCTGAATTAGCTGGCTAATCAGTGGTGTAAATGTGGGAAATAAGTACAGGAAGCATTTTTTTTATACCTTTGTTTTTTTAACCTGGACAAAGAAAGAAACCTGTTGGATGTTTCAATCATTCAGTTACATGAACTCTATAAATACAAGACAGTCAACAATTTCCTGTTCTGCCTTTCTGTTTCCTTCCTGATGCTTTTTGTTATTTTATCTGCCATTTCTGTGCACCTCACTTTTCCTCCAGTTTTCTTCCACAATGGTTCGATCTGATCATTACTCACTGCCTGCACACTGCACTGTACTCTGCCTCATGTGGTTCACCTACTGTTTGCCAGATATTCTTTGTACTCTTTGGATGCAAGCCTTCTGTCTACTTTCTGGTTTATATTCCTTGTTGGTTTCTTAGTGCCTGCTCCAAGGCTTTTCTTAGCATTTCAGCGTGTGCTTTGGGATTAATTTGGACTGTTTGGGATCTTGTTTTGGGTATTTTACTGACTCAGCTCACACTTTAGGGGCGGCTGTGGTGTATGTAGTAAAACGGGTCATTTCCTAAATAGCAAGTTAGTGGTTGAAGTCCCGGCTCTGGCGTCCACATGCCAAAGTGTCCTTGAGCAAGACACTGAACCCCCAGTCGCTCCTGGTGCTGCGTCACCGGTGTGTGAATGTGTGAGCATTTGTGTGAGCGAATGGGTGAATGTGTTGAATAGTGTTAAAGTGCTTTTTAAAGTGCACTGATGTGTAGAAAAGCGCTATACAAGTACAAGCCCATTAACCATTTACTTTAAACATTGGATATTGGATTATGTCTGTCTCTGCTGTGCTCCCCTCTTTTAATAGTCAATTCCCCAGTTTTTTTTAATTAAGTTAACTTCTTTAAAATATTATTGGAGGAACATGACTCGCTGATTGGAAGACTGGGTGAGTCAAGGAGATGCTCAACAAATCAGAGAACATTGATAAAGGACAACACAATGGGTTTAACCCTCGGCTGAGCCTTATCACAAAGCTAAATTTGACTTTTTTCTGTTCTCAGGCTTTTGTGCCGTTCTCTGTCAAACATATCCTAATCTGCTTCCATGTTAAGGTCTGGAACAGAGGAATCCTCCTAAACAAAATCCTTAAGGTGCATATCCCAGGTTTTTACTTTACCATAATATTCTCAGACACTGCTCACAAGCTTTTTTGAGATCTTTTTGTTGGTTATAAACACAAAGTTCTCCCTCATGCCACACGAATGCACCTCAAAAACATTCAAATAAATATTACAACTATAATTTCTAGTCTGCTGAGGCTTTACATACATTTTTTTCCTTTCATTCCCTTCCTGGCTCCTGCAGCAATGTTACCTCTGAAGTATTCATGTTGGTTTTGTAGATTGTTCTTGTGTGAAATCAAACACCTCATCCATAAAAGAAACAAATAATCTAATGCTACACTATTAGTAACATTGTGCAGGCCTTGGACATGCTGGTTCTCTGAAGTCAAATGTTTAATCTGCTTTGCATCAAATGAGCCTCACTAAATTAAAAAAGGACCGTTTTAGTCTTCAAAGACCACCTTTGAATCAGGGAGAAGAACTGTTGCACTATAGGGACACTCTTGCCTACAGCTAACCTAAAACATCTCCGCCACCTCCAGTGAATATATGATAATAGTGGAGCACATCATGTAGGTCTATAGGCTGATACAGTAGTGGCCAAAGCTGGGGAAAGGAATTTATCCCTCTGGGTTTGATTTATTTCCCCATGCTGGGCTGCTACTGCCCCGATCTGCTGCTGAGGCCAGAGGTTAATTGTCACCGCACCAGGGTCTATTTCTAATAGAACAGCCAGAGATATGGGACCTGACACATCCGAGCGCTGGCACTATATTATTCCCTCTGCCTTAATAAATGAAGCCTGCATACTCCTCCTCACAAAAGCCTCATCATCCAGAGGAAGGAAGGCGGGATCCAAGGCCAGGGCTGCCTGGGAACGTCATCTCCTCAGAACACACGGGGAGAGAAGCAGCTCATCCATCACAGCAAACACACTTCCTCCTCTGCTCCCCCTGGAGGACCGGTGGGCGTGTGGGGTGTCAGTGGTCATTTTTTACCTGTATAATTACAGCATAATTTAGTGCAATGACCAGCACAGGGTAAGATCTACCATGATTTCAGAGCTGAGGTTGAGACACATCGTTAGAGTTTGTGGTTTAATCTGTTAATAAGTGACTCATAGACTCTACATGTTTACATTTGTAGGATTATTAGGAGCTTGTGTATTCAGAGTAAATGCTAGACTGAGTAGCTCACAGCAATGAAGCCGGCCGAGGCTAAACCCAGTATAAAATATGTAAAGTGCATTGCATGTAAAGGCATTGTAATATAAAGTTTAAATAGCCTCTTTGTCATTTTTTACATTTTCACTTTTACATTTTCTTTGTGTCTTATTATTAATAGAATAATTTTTGATGTAAAGTTTGCACTTAAAACTTAAAAATACAGCAGCCATAAATGTTATCCGTGTTTACTGCAGTTGCAGTCTTCTAAGCATCGGATGTACCTGAAGCGTAAATCGAAGAAGAACAAAATAACTTCACAACAAAGCATTCGTTTTCTGGATTGAGAGCCAGTAAACAACCTGTCCAAACCAAGTGAAAACAAAGAAGATGATTTAAGGACTCAAGTGAACCAGATTGTTCTCCCTTTTTGCTTTTGTTGCTTTGTTTTAGGCTCATATTCATGATTCCTCAGTTTACACTCCATTTCTGCTGAAAGCTCCATTTAAATAAATCAGCTCATAACCCTCAAACTTTACAGGGAACCCAAATAACCTCACATACACACTGTAGAAGTGATGAGCTTCACTCCGCTGTAATAACTCTTCTTTGATTTCATAAGGACATAAAAGAAGGTGGAAACCTGTTTAGCAGACACTTCAATTTGCTGCTACATTCGTGGCGATACGTAAAAACGTTCTCGAGCTTTATGTATGCAGTTAATCAAGGATCCGGGTCCGTCTCTCTCCTCATATCAGTCGTTACTGTCACATGTAGCTTTTTGTACAAGAGCCGATATCTTGTCCTCTCTTTCCTTGAATAATTCCCTCCCCTCCTATCTAATTATTGCCAGCTATACATGTAAATATTATCAAGCTTCATCCTTTTTATATCCAAGTGTTTCATGGATAAGATCAAGCTTCAATCCAACTTGAAACCTGATCTTATTTTGGGTTTTTTTTTCCAGTTACTACTTTTATTAATTTTAATTAATGCTTTATTAAATGTTGTTATTTTAATGCATTTTATACTTTTGTTTGAAGTCCCATGCATGCAAAGTACAATAAATCACATTCAACCAATGAGATGACCTCGGCTCCATATAGCAGCAACAATACCAGGTCCGTGATGTTGAAGATACTGAAGTGCAACCTTTGAATGTATGTTTTTCTTCTCCAACATTTCGTGGAGAAAGAGTTTCTTTTGCAAAAGAAACTAAAGGCAATCCCTTTGATCTAAAATACTGCAGTTAATTTTTCACTGCCTCGTAAAACATTCAGTCCAGTCAGTGAGCAGAATAAAGCAACAGAGTCCGACACCACAGGGTGGCATTTACAGATTATCATACAGGAAGACCAGTCTGAGGACCAAATTGCTTTATCAGACACTTGAGTAGGCAGTGAAAAGCTGCATGTGAGTATATCTGAGTAAATTAGCTTAAAAAATAGAATTTGTAGGTGTTTGATTAATGGACATACTCCTGCCCCCCTTTGACAGCTGTTCATTTACAGTGAAAAACAACAAATAACTCAAGTCTTGACATTTCACCAGACCCCACACAGATCTTACCTGCTATTTGTCCATTTAAACCCTATTATAGTTCACTGTATTATTCACACAAATCTACATCGTTTTAGTATCACACACTTTATTGTCATATTGTTTTGACCTACATGTGTTTGTGTGGAAAGGTAACTGCAGCACATATGAAGACATGATGAAGCTTGGACTGAGTCATGCTGAGGTTGGTGTCCACTACAAACCACAAAGGTAGTGTGTAAATGGACCATTGTGTTATTGTATTGTACTTCAAGGTACCTTGAAATAAAGCACCACTATTAGTAAAGTGGTGTCATTTAATCTAAGTGGGCCAATCAGTGTTTGAACAGATGCTACTGCACATAAAGCTGCAGAGACACACATGCTGTAGCTCATAGGCACTTTAAACAAGCTGCCCCAAAATCCCACAAAGATGCTGATGTTCAGTCTTTTCCTCCAGCTCTCCAGCTTTGGATTCTTTAACAGTGCCAAAAAGTTTTACCTCACAGCAAGGTGTACGATTGGCTTATATATAAGTATTACACATGTGTTATTTAACTTTTATGTAAACACATCTGAGAGTGTAATACTGTCAGTAAAATGAGTTAAGATCAAACCACAATGATAAAAAATCAAACTGGGTACAATGTCAGCGCAAACACCCATCTGATTCCATTCACAACATAGAAAAGGTCATTAAAATTTAGTTTGGAGGATCACAAAATATTATTCTCTTCTTTGCACAGGATAAAACACTGACAGCAGTTTGTTTATGATAAGTCTGTGAGCTTAAGGTATCCAAGGCTACAGTTTCAGTTTCCAAACCCAATGTCCAAAATAGGCTCTTGTGGCTCTATGAGCCATCATAAGGTGGAGCAATGGGGGGGGTTGAGCTGAAAGCGATTATAGCTGAATTCAACAGCTGCTACTCGATCGACTGTTATTGTATGAGATGATCATCATTTCTGCAGCGCGCCGCCTTTTCCTGCCACCGAAATTTTATTTCAAAGTCCTGCATTTCCATCAGAGCAACTACGAGCAGCTTAACATTTGATGGCATCGGTATTATGGTCTTTTTAATCAGAGAGCTCTACACAGGTGTGGGAGCACTTTGTTTCTAAGCCAAAGAAAACTTGGAAGAGCTGATCTGATGGATTTGCAATTAAGAAGCTTGCAGCCGCACTGCTAATACCACTAATCTGAATAATCATCTTTGCAAGTACCAGCCAAACCAGTTCACCGTTAGGCTCTACTGTCGCGGCTCCATGTCTAAAGTGACTAAAGAAAAACATGTTTACATCAGAAAGGCAGACTTTAACTGATAAAGTTACATCCTATATGGACAACAAAATGCAAACATTCAAAACAAAATGTTACAAAGATTAAAAAGAAATAAGATTTACCAATAAATCCCACAGTTAAACCTGCCATTCTTCACTTCCTTCTAACAAGTTTTTTTAAGAAAAAGGTTAAAAAAAAATTTTTAAGTAGGATTTAGGTCTGAGTTAGCATCCCAGCCATAAAATGCATAAACAGCATCAGGATATCATGAAAGTCTGCACAGACAATTAAATTATTACTTGCTACAAGTTCAGTCAAACTGCATTACAATTGATCATTTCCTTACAAATAAGTTGTACAGAAAGACGTGAGACATCCTGTTTATCCCAGCTAAAGTGTGCATGAGTGAGGGCTCCAGATTTGCAATGTAAACTAATGTTTATCTAAGCAGCAACTCTTTAACATATTCTCAACTAAATTTGTGTTTTTCTTTGAACTTTTTCCCACCTCCAACAGTGTGCAGAGAAGATGTGTTAGAAAGTATCACTGAATTCTTAAATCACTGCGAGGGAATTCGCACAGCACTCAGACAAGACCAAGCAGGGCTGCAATGTTAGTATTACTAATAAATGGAGATGATGATTATCAGCAGTATATGGGTTTTTCTCTTTGGTTTGAAGTTTGAAGCTCCAGTATTGATATATCTATTTTTTCTGAATTTCTTTAGATCCATATAATAAAACCGTCTGGTCGACATTGTCTGAAACTGATCCAAAGAAAATGAAAACACAGTCAATTTACCCAAATCTAATAACTTCCTTAATAAGGTTTACAATGCAGACAACGTGTGGACTCTAAGAAACCCTTCATATGTAGTCAACTCTAACCTCTGCCTTTAGTTATGCATGTCTGAAGGATGATGAACACCACAGCCTGCCAAGTTACCTGGGAAATGTGACTCAGTGACACACAGATGCTTGTTGAACCTACAGCTATGAACGAGAGCTGATCCATGCTGGGAAGCTGAGAGCACTTCCGCTCCACACAGAAGCCTCATCTAAATCTGCAGAGTGAGTGAGTGTGTGGCTGGTGGGGATCCAGGTGGGAATGGGTGGAAGCAGATAGAGTGCTTGATTTGCATTGCAGTGAGTGTGGCTCTATGCATCAGCAGGAGACAGGTATATTTATTCTCTACAGAGACTCTCCTCCCCTGCACTACCCTGCCTCTGAAAGCCATCCATCCCCGCACCTGAATACGCAATGAAATCATCTCTCTGCCTCCCCAGGCATTAATAACTCAACCCAGGTGACTGGATAGGCCTGGTCATATAGTGAAGGACAGGAGGCAGGTTGAGAAAAGAAAGAATTTGAGGACAGTGAAGTACAGCAAAGGGGCTCGGCTTCAGGGTAGACTACACCGAGATGTGCAGCAAGAAAGCATGCGGAGAAAAGGGAAAATAACAGGCTTTAAGAAAATAACAGACTGGGTGAAATATGGAGCTGGGTTTGGTTTTAAAAAGTTTTAGAAAGCAGGTACTTGTTACGTTGATAAATAAAAAATTATAATATAAACTTTTCAAAATAAAATAAAAATATTTTATGAATAAAGCTGCAGAAAACTGCACGGTTATAGAAAAGTAGAGAGATAAAGGAAGCTGATCTTTCTTCCAAAAAGGTGCCAAATGATTAATGTTATGAACAAACAGTGAAGAAATCCCAGCAACACTGAGCCATACTTTACATTAGCATGGCATGGCTTCTCCTCCACAATGCAATAACCGGACTAATGTGGTGTATTTAAGGTTTGACTATTAGCCCTCCTATTCCAGGGACAACGTTTGTGATTCAAAAGAGGTCAAACTAGTTTCTGTGGCTCGTAAACATTTTCCAAACTGTGAAAGGGGTGAAAAGCTTGTCTTCTTCAAAAATCCAAAAATGACCATGTCATTAGCTCAGGTGTCCTGTTAGACCTTACATTTACGGAATATAACGTCCAGAAACAATGAGAGCAGTTGGAATATAAATGTGAAAATGTCATTATTAAAGTAATGATTATATTGCGTAAAGAAACTATTCTTGCCTGGATGAATGCAGTCCAGCATTCAAAGTAAATTCATCACATTTCTGTACATAGAACATACACTACCCGGGCTCGCACTCGCCGTGGCATTATTTCAATAAGCTTCTGCAATGTCACAAGACTTCTTCCATCCGGGTGTTGCAATAGTTTGTTATCAAGATGTTGCATTGATGATGGTAGAGGCTGACCACTGCACTCCAGCACACCACAAAGATTGCCAATGGGTTATGGTCTGGAACATGAGGTCTCAGGCTCCTTGAACCAGTCTTTCCCAAAATGAGCCTGATGAATTCTGACATTGTGGTTTTGTAATAAGCCCGTACCATCAGGGAAGAATAATTCCATTGATGGAATAATTAGGTCATTCAGGTAGTCAGCTGACCTCCTTCTTTGAGCACATACTTTTGCTGAACAGAGACCAACTGCAGCAACCCCACATCATAACACTTCCCCCACAGGTTCGTACAGTACGCACTGGGAATGATGGTGCATCACTTTTTCTGGTTCTCTTCTTACCCTGATGCATCCATCCCTCTGGAACAGAGCAAATTTGGACTCATCGCACCACATGACCTTCTTCAGTCCAATTTCAATGTTTCCTGGCAATCTGAGGCTTTTTTTCCCCTGTTAGGCTCAATAATTAGTGGCTTCTTAGGGCTACACAGCACATTTCTTTCTGAAAGACTATGGGTTCCCACTATCTCTTTAATAATGCATTGGACAGTTCTTAACCAAATTTTAGTAGTTTCTACAATCTCCTTAGATGTTTTCTCTGCTTGATGCATTCCAATGGTTTGATGCTTCTCAAACAGACTAACATGTTTTCTAGGACCACCAGATGTGTCTTTTTAAATGGTTGTTTAGGAAATGAAAAGCAACTCATTGCACCAATTGGGGTTAAATAACCTGTCGGCAGCTGAAAGATAATTGTTCACGCAGTAATAATCCAAAATGTTTGTACCTATTTAGTTATTTGAATCTATTTGGAGACGTTACCCCCCGTCAAACTTCATAACATGAAAGCTATTTGTGATTGTTCTAGCAACCTGCACTTTAAAAGCTCTGGTGCTAATACTAATATGTTTTGGGAATGCTCTCCTCCTGGACAAATTTGGAGCAATGTTGCATCCAAATTATTTGATTTGAGAAAAGACCTAAAGGTTTTGAATGACCTGTCAACTAAAACAAAAATGTAATCTTTGCTGGAATTAGGGTTGCCATTAAAATGATAGCTGCTCGCTAGAAGCCATCTCATTCTCCCCATGTCACAGCTCTAACTCTTTTCTTTTCTCCATGTTGTTTGCTTATGAAGCATTCAAAAGCCCAGAATAATGGTGCTAATGAGAGCACTTTAAACGCATTTCGTAGTATTGCTGACTCTCTGAAAGATACACTGTAAGATGGCATTAATTTAATATTTTACCACTTTATAATTAATGACACTGCTGCTATTTTTTGTGGTGTCCTTTTGGGAACTTTGTTTGCCTCCTGTGGAAATGGATTTTGTTTGCTCTAATGTTGAATTCCTAAGTGCTGCCAAACTTTCTGTTGGTTCTTTGTCAAACTTTAACAAAAATTAGATTGCAAAAAGAAAATATTCATGCTATATTGTAACTATGGTTATTTTTAACCTTAATCCACCAATGTTATTTGCTGAAACCAAAGAGGAAGTGATATTTTTCCAGAACATGCTACGTCTACAGGTGAATATGAAGCCAGCACAGCTTCAACACAGGACCCTCACCAAGATCGTGGTTGGTGTCCATTATTATTTTTTATGTTCAGATTATGTTGCATATCTTTTCTTTAAAGTTAGTGATAGGTTAAGGCTGAAAAACGTTTTTATATGTAGTTTGCTTTCATAATGTTGATACACTAAACCCTTAATTTTCTCCTGGATTTTAAGGCTGAAAAGTTCTCCTCAAAGATTATGCCGAGGAAAATAAGCATTTGCTCAGGTAAGGCGTTGGTAAATACATTTTTTAAACAACAAATCAAATTATCTGTCACATTTTGATATTAAACTACATTATTTGATTCTCATAGTGCCGGATCTATGGTCTTCCCTCCCACTTTGATCCTATTTTTCTGTGATTTCTCCCTGATCTGATCCCAAATTCTAATAATGTTCAGTTAAATAAATCAAGTAAATTCTCCCTTGTCCGTTTTCTGAGGATGAGCAATGACACAACAGCTTCCTGCATTTGTACTCACGCACAGTTAAAATATACAAGTCAGCTAGAATTCATCTGGAAATTAATTTTAGCTTCAAAACTACTGCTACAATTTTTCAGCCCTGATGTTCGCTTGATGATGAAAGCGTCCCAGATGTCAAAGAAATACAACCAGAAACATTATTCTTCCCGTATCTATCTATCTGTTCTACTCTGAAGGCAACACAAAAAAAAAGAAGGACGCCATGACAAAAGCAGTCTGAGATTGTTGTGTTTCTCCTTCTAAGGAAAAATAAGGAATCATCAATTATTCCACGTCCTGGTTCCTGTGGTTTTTCAATGCAAGGGGTAGAAAAAGAAGAATTCATTTCACATTGATGAAGAGTTTTTTTAATTAAGACATTTATTTTCAGAATGGTGTATTTTCAGTTGACGGTTCACCAGCTCGTTTCTTACCTGCATAATCAGCTCCACTCTGCAGCTCTTTCCACAGAGGAAAAAATGTGGGACACGACTGAATGTGACTGCAGAGGTACATTAAATAAATCTGTTTAATTAGCAGTAAAAACTACATAATTTCTTGTGGCCTAAGCTTCGCATCCGTTTTGCTTTTTGGATGCTGATTTCATAAAACGCATCTTTTTAATTTAGAGACGAAGACATACAGCAGCTTCATGAAGGGTCTGATCTGGAAAAAAGTTGTAGATATAATTAAGGAAATCTTTAACATAGATAAGGATTGTAAGACATATCTCAGAGGGACTGAGAGAGAGGTGTTGTTACTGGAAGTGTCCTACGACATGTTTCTTTCTGAATTATGTATAAAATGTCAGAAATATGCCTAGAAATGTGCCTGTATGTTGATTAAAGGTTTTTAGGTTTTAAATGCTTAAGACCATCAACAATCCAAAATAATTGTAATGATCAGATATTATCAAATAAGATTACCCCCCACCTCCATTAAGTTAATGAAAAATGCCTTCTGATTGAGCGAGATCAGATCAGTGTGATGTAATTGACGTACAAGTCATTTTCGTCCTGATTGAACCATTATTGTGATTGAAAGGGGTCTGTGGGTATAAAGTTATTTTAATCTGAAAGCGTGAATGAGGGATGATGAGGAATAAATAGAGGGAGAGACTCCCATCAGAGTCATGAAGATTCAACGCATCTTCAGAAAAGATATTTTTGACGAGTTGATTCGAGAAACTTAAAACACAAAAAGGAACAACTTTACACACGTTCTAACATCAAAGAAGTGCTTTAATGATTGGCTGTCCTCAAAATGTTTTATGATTTTTTTATACTGTGAGAGCAGTTCAAACAAGCCTCCAGACGTGAGAGAAATCCTGTTTTTCACTGCTACACCACCAAACAGCATCTGTATTGGTGAAAGTTCAGAGTGAAGCTGTAACAGGAGTTGAAGTTGCACATGACATAATCTTTGTTTCCATAACGGCTTTTCACAAAATAAAAGCCATGTTTCTTATATTTCAACAAACTACAATTCCACTCTTTTCTGTTTGGTGCATGAGTCGCAGTTCCTGTATTTTGCGAATTGTGGCTTATGCACTAAAAATCACATACGATTATTTTGGGGTTTTTATATTACTGTGGAGGCTTTACTACAGATTTTCAAAGCCTTTCTATCATCCTTTTTCTTTTTGTTATATTTGGATTTTGCATAATTCTAGGAATAATGTAACACATAATGGACCTAAAAACTACGTACTGTGACTGCAAAGTCAAATGCAGCATCATGAGCAATTCTCCGCACCACCGCAGTCGCAAACATGCTTTGAGAATCTAGAAAGTATGAAGCTAATACTGACACCAAACCCTCAAATAAAACAGAAAATGCTAAAGGATGTTTGAGCTGGATGTTATACAAGTAGCACTTGCTGGAGAAACTGCATACAAAAATAGGCGAGCAGTAGATTAAGATACTCTCGTGAAGCAGCTGGACAAGAATAAATATAAGAAAAAACTGATTTAGAGTCATTATCTAAACACTGTCTAACATGTTTAGTTTATCTTTGGTTATTTTTGGATGATGCAAGTGTCATGACGCTGTAATAGCCTATTATAAGCTGATCTATGGGAATAATACTGTAACTCTTTCAGACAGTTAAAATGTGGGTAACACCCACTGAACCACAGAAAAAAATATAGTCTATCAGCATGAACTTGGTGTATTTTTTAAATGTCATGATTTATAATGTTGTTCCTACTGACCAGCACCAGATTGTTTATAAAACATGGATGTATTCATCCAATGTACAACTAGAAGCCAGTGTAGAAGTGCTTCAAAGTGCAACCTCTTCAATGGCTTAAAAATGTCTCCAACACACTCTCCACACATAAAGAACCTCTAAAAATGAAGAACAGTCTATTTGGTTTTAGAAAATGAATGTTTTTATCCAATCAGGTTTCAAGCATGACTCTCCAGCTCCACTTGTCTGAATATGGTTAATTTAAACCCTAAAAAAAATAACTTACTGACGACTAAATGCTCAGCTTAGAAGGTTTTAAGCAGTAATTGATAAAACAGTGACTGACATCACGAAGCTTTGCCATCTGAAATAAACTGCTGTAGATATAAAGCTGTTTAGTGTTGTATAATTTTCTTATTCGAAAATGTAACTATTCTAATGCAAAATTAATGCAGGGAACTTCCTGGTTCAAAAACAGGTCTTTTGTGTGTGCTTTCTATCAAAATGCTTGCAGGTGTTCTCTGTAATGCAAAGGACAACCAGAGTTCCTTTAAAGGTCACAATTACATCACTTAAAACCACTAAACAAAAGAAAAAACATAAGAAACCTCCCTTACAAATTTACATTATAGAAACGTAACCAGCTGCATGCACCTCCCGACTCGCTGAGTACTCTTCCTACTGCCTGATGAGTCGCAACTCGCTGGGAGGGAAAAAACTGGCGTCTATCAACTCAGCTAAACCACACACCCCATAGCAGCTTCACCGCTCTGCTGCCTGTCAATTCCACTCACATAAAGGCAGCCAATTGCTGTCTCCACAACCTGCAGCCTTTCAATTCCGCTAACCCACATACACAACAATCACACAAAGAGAGGCGAGCAGGAGTATTTCAGTTCACTTTGCCTTTCTTTTCTCTGTTGCTCCCTCAACATCTATTGTTCTTGCATGCGTTTAGCATAAGACGCCCCTGCTCCTCTCTCTTTCTTTTCTTCTCGCCTTTGACATCAATGAGGAGGAAACAAAGCACCAATAATTCAGCCTTCAGAAATGGTAAAGTCCTAATCTACAAAAGATGTTCAACATGCTCCAATGTTGTGTAAAGGCCAACGACTTGCCACCGAATCTTCCAAAATGTCAAAGAAATCAAAGTTATAAGATTTAAAGTGTTCAAAAAACAGAAAAAGCTCTGAAATAGATTAACACAATCTTAAAGGGATCAGCAGTGAGCATTGCCTGTCTGGAACATAGATCTATTTATGATGTTTGGTGAGATGAATTAGTAACCAGGAGCTCCAAAGTCAGTGACTTATTAAAATAGATGGAAAGACTTAAAAGTAGTTTAACTTTAAAAGTTTGCTCAGCAGAGAGAAGATCTTAGAATAGCTGCAAGCTCTAACAAAGCACAAAGATCATCGCAGGTTGCTGTCGAGTCCTCGGGTTTTCATGTAATTCACAAAAAACAGACATTTTTATTAAAGCTGCATTTTTGTGTAAACCATTACTCTAACTGTGTATAAAGTAGTGTGGATGCAAACTCCAGTTTCCATAATTTCACCCATTTAAATGATTGACGGGCAGTGAAAAGAAAAAAAAATTAATCAAAGATCCTTAAAAGGATCTGGTCACAGTACATTTTTTAATATGCAAACATAATTTAACACAGTCATGCCATTAACAGCTTTTTGAGAAGGTAGCCGTGTGGGTAATCTGGAAGGTGAGTGCGAGTTAAGATTAAATATTAGATTTTACGCTGCGGCATCAGAAATGAAAGCATAAATGCGTCTGGTTTAACAGCAAGGTGTGCTTGCAAGGTTGCAAAGCTCCAGTCAGGTGAAAACACCTGCTTTATGTCTTCGCTGTTTCAGTTTACACAGAAGAAAAAAACAAGAAAACATTAAAAACTTTAGTGATATACTTAGAAAATGCCCGAAGTTTAAGCTAAAATACATTTTTTCGTGTGACAGTTATAAAGACTGCCATGGCAACATGTTTGCTGGCAGGAAGGAAATAGGCCTTCCTGCTACTTTGGGCTAGTTTGAGATGCTTCGCTGCTGCAACCTATCCAACTTAAATAATGAGTCGCTGGTCAGAATTGGATGTGCTGTTTGGTAGTATGGTTTGATTCGATGTGCTGGATTAGAGATATATGTCAAACTTGCAGAACTGCCGCTCAGGAGAACCAGAGTTCCCATAGACATGACGCCAACACACAACAATAAAACCTGTTCATTCCCTGCTTGATGCAGGATTGGGTAAAATTCTAACCTAATAGATTGGGATTATGTCCAAAATAGGCCTACACTACTTTTTTTTCATTGCAGGCATCCTCACATGCAGTGGCTCTAAAAAATAAAAAAAAGTTTGAAAATTTATTCTATTTATTTTTCCTCTGAATCTGCAAACTAACACATGTACCATATACACGGGCACGTGAGTATGGGCAGTTCTGACCCGTTTTGGAGTGTCAAACTCGTGTTTTGTGAGCCTATTTGCTACCCTATTTATTTATTACTCTGTCTGGCACACATTTCCTGCATCAGAATCCAGGTATTTACAACAGAATGAATGGCTTTCTGTTTGACCCACATATAAACACTCACATATGTGAAAAGGCGTGAGGACAAACATGTCAGCGGGAAAGGATTAAATCAGCTTGTTTTAACAGGTGTTCCCATATTCAAGAAACCTGTTTAAATAGTTCACTTGAATGGTTTAAAAACTGTGGAGACCTGTCACGAAACATCGTGTAAAGTATTTTAAAAGCAACTGGGTTTTACTGCATGTTTACCTTGCCATTCTTGTTGAACACAAGCCGTTTCAAACCACATCTAAAATCACTTAATGATTAATGACAGAGAACCAGCTAGTATGAATGTATTTTACTCATTAAAAGCAGATTCCTCAATAAAAAAACTGTAACAGTGGAGTCTAGAAGATGCAGATGATTAATTATACAGCACATAGTTAGGCTGTTATTGGCTGAATTGGCGTATTCAAATACTAAGAACCGAATCCACAGCTATGCAGAGATGGAGCCTCATTCCCCATTGTTCCTGACATTTTAAAGGATTATAAGCAAAGCCGGGGTGTTCCACCTGTGACATTGTTGTGCAGAAGGGGACGAGTGAAGCTATTTAAATGGACTTTTTGAGGAGAAAAAAATCGTTAAATATTTATGTGGGTGGGGTCGTGAGTGAGCTGAGCCAGAGCAAGACTGTGTTTATGCCTGCCTCAGACAGGCTGCTGAGACAATGTGAAAGTCATTGCTTGAGTGAGAGTTTTAATGACAACAGGCATGAAAATAAATCCTAGCAAACACTAATACAGAGATGTGTAATACTCTGCACTGAATGTTCACTTTTGGAGAGTTGTTCAGACCAAAATGTTGTGTTTACTCTCTCCATGTAAAAAGATTTAACAGCCTTTTTTAGACTTTTACTAACAAAAAATATCCAAAGTGTCTGCAGATAGGCATCTCACTTTTCACCGCAATAATGATGCTTAATGATGATAATGGTAATGAGCACAAAGAGCCAGGGCTCTAGCTTTAAAGCCAAGTTTTTTTTATTTAGAAGAGCTTATTGTAGATGGTTTTAGCATTTAGTATTTGTTTTTAAGAGATCTTGTTTCATTGTTGCACTCTGAGATTCAATTTAATGAAAAGGCAACACACACTAAATTACTATTACAAAATCAGTGAACAGCAGAATTGCTTTAGATGCAACTAAATAAAAAGGAAAAGTACAAATCCTGCTTTTATATTCTAAAATAACAACCAGAGACTCCAGCTGGATCTGGGTACTCAATTAACTGTCCCTGTAGAAGATTTATGAACAGCAAAGCCGATCTAAAGCACAACGTCATCCGGCAAAGCTTTGAAAACACCTGAAAAAATGTCAGACGTGCCGTGCCGTTTCACCTGTTAACACCGCCCTTATCGCCTTCTGGCCTCCACCTGCTCGGCTTTCTGGGCTGCAACCCAGCAAGCAATCAACACCCACCCGATCACCTCATTGCACTGGGGAGGTTCTTGGGAGCACACAGTACTTTGGCCTGCTGTGGACCAGCTTCCTGGTGCAGTTGCCACCTGCCCAGTTAAGAGCTGTTTTACATCCATCTCAGCGCTGCAGAAGCTAAGAGGACAGTCTTTTGTGATCTGATATATGAATCAGCGAGTCAGCTCCTGGTATGTAAGCATTCTTTCTTGCTTTTCTATGATGTGGTACGATGCTTCGACCACTGTTCCTGCTACTGCAGAAGCACAAGGCAGACAGGCAGTCACTTAAACAAAGATGGACATGTGGAACAATGGGAAAAGACATCCAGCAGCACACATAAGGATGTGCTTTCACACTCAATTCAAGCAGGAATGGTCAAAGAGACACCAAATAAACTACATCCCAACTGTGGCACCACACATAGCCTACTCTTTGCATGTCTGTTGCTCCTCAATGCTTTCACCGTTCTTACAAGAGAAATTAAGGATTGGAGTGGGTTTGGTTAAATGTCACTGCTTTCAAATGTTGCTTTTTACTAATATTATTGAGTTTCCAGCCAGTCAGCTCGCCCTAAGCTGGTATTTTGATCCTGCCCTTTTGATGAAGATGCAGTACTAACAAGACTAGACTGTACTCATTGAGCTAATCCTTGGAGGAGAAACTGTAGTATTTGCATGAAATCCCCTCTGGTCACACAGCTGCACATGTTCCACATCAATCTATATTTTTCAGTGTATTCCACATACCCCGTGACAAAAAAAAAAAACAGCATTAAGCCAAAAGCTGGGTCTTTTTTCCTTTTTTCCCTTGATTTAACAGTGTGTATTTTTAAACAAAATAAAGAGGCGGGTGTGAGTATTTCCCCGGGTCTCTAGGGGCCCAATCAGCCAGATTCTGACAGAGCATCTGCTGCCGACACCGTGTGACGAGAGAAAGCAGAGCAGGAGACTGGGGCAAAAAGAGATAGCTGGAGATGAGACTAGCACAAAATCATGTTTCAGCCCTGTTATGCCAGATGATGGCAGGAACAAAATGCCCGGTTTAAAGTGATTAGCTGTGCTTCAATCATAGCACTTTGAAGATAGAGAAATGCTCTCTAGGTGGGAAATACTATTTTGAACACTGTGCCCCTGCAGTTCAGAGTCATATACTTTAGACAGTAGAGAAAAAAATCCTAAAAATAGACCATTCATCTCTAAACCTGCTCAAATAAGACAGTTTTAAAAGAAAGAAAATGACATTTCTTTCATTTGCCACACACTGGGCAACTGGTGTTCGTCTTAGCCCAACATGCTGCCACCAGAAATCCAAAACTACAGAAAAGCGAAGGAGAGATGGATCACAGGGAGTTGTGCTGTCTCTTGGACCTCAGCCAACCAGCAGGGGACAGTGTTTGAGGTGAGAAGCCTGGGGGGAAAAGAGGGAGGGAAGGCTGCCAAAACTTGCTGTTAGAAAGCTAATTAAACCATCGGCCCATTGTGAAGGAGGTGAGGGTTGAAGAATAGGCTCAGGCTCACTCCAGGAAGCAACACTGTGGCTTCACTTTGAAGAGGTACATTTTCCACTGAGTCACGCTTATAAAAAAAAAAGGAGAAAGATAAGGGTTTTTCAGTGACGCCGCTCGGTCTCGCTGCTGATCAACCGTACTTTCCGTTTTCCAAGTAGCTCAGGATCAGGTTGAGAAAAAGCTCCCGCCGCCGCTTCAGTCCTCGGTGCCCCATGCGAGCTCTGATGAGTCCCTCGTGTGCACAGATGTATTAATAAGAAAACAGCATGCAGTAAATTTAGCATTTAAATAGCAGTTGTGCAAACAATGTGGCGACAACCAGTACTGCTGTGTGCTGCAGCAGACATGCGTTTTTAAACTGGTTTTATTAGCATATATAAAAGGAGATTTTACTGCTGACCGAGTGACAGCAGCAGCTGTAACATAAGAAGAAGGAGATCAAATGACTTGATGATGCTGCCGCATCTCCTATTTGACACTAAACCTACAGAAATGGCCCTGAAATACTGTAGCAGCACTTTAAAACTTTTAATAGTCAAGTGTTATTGGAAGGACTTCCTAGTAGCAGCTCAAGGCATATGTTAACCTTTCAACACAACATCACATTCAACTTAAAAACACTCTTAAGGACGCAGAGAACAATCCCATCGGGCCCTGCAAAGCATTGGTCCATTTACACTCCATTTCACTAAAGGATGTTCTAACTGCAGCTGAAAACAGGAAGGGATCCAGAAAAATTTAGAAGAAATCTGCAGAATAGGGACATTCTCCTGGCACATGTGCAGCGTCTGTGCAGGAGGATCTTAGGCAGAGAGGTGATTTGTTTTATATGGCTGCTTGCCAAAAAAATCCAGGCCATTTATACTAATGTGAGCTCTGACTGCCCGTCTAAATTGTGCTCAACCGTTTTTCTTCTTTAACTAAATATTACGGCTAAGCTGTTCAGTGCTCTACGTGTTCTACAGTGAACTTCACTTGCAGGTGTTTTCAGCACTCTGACCTTTTCTGTTTGCCTAAATACGTGTTTCCCAGAGTGGCGTTTCCTAATAAAACACGACTATGTAATTATGCACAATCTCCACGATGATGCAGCAAATGTCTATTAAATATTCAATTCTAATTTGACATGGGGTAAA
This sequence comes from Kiunga ballochi, assembly GCA_037177335.1. Classification (NCBI taxonomy): domain Eukaryota; kingdom Metazoa; phylum Chordata; class Actinopteri; order Atheriniformes; family Pseudomugilidae; genus Kiunga; species Kiunga ballochi. The sequence continues at coordinate 15,052,116 of JBAMIG010000006.1, read as the reverse complement.
ATCCGGTGGTTGGATTCTGAAGTAACAAAGAGGCTTCAGACACCTGCATCCCTCCAGTATCTCTAATGGGAATCTGCTCCAGCTGGTCAGACTCACTGATGGAAAACCTTACAGGCTACTTCAATCTCCTCCTCACAAATTTAGCCACAGCTGAGGAATCCCTGCAGAGGGAGTTAAAGGTGTGCAGCCGGAGAACTGCTGTGAGCTCAGACTCACTGAGAATTGAGTCTGCGAGGGCTACATCTGTTTGACACCATGCTGAGGCCAGGCTGTTTTATCATCGCCCCATTCTCGTTGTCTGTGACATAACTTTTCACTTAACATGTGACAATAAGACCAGTTCGGCATGCGAGATACTTTTTTCTACTTGCAAATTTATCTGTGTGAATCTATTTTTAATTTCCTGCCTAAATTCATCTGAGACGACCCAATTCTCTTTTGAGCGTCAAAGCCAAGAGACATCAAGAGAAATTAAATTTCTATCTAATATATAGCATTGCCAAATCACAGAAAAATCACTGGTTTGCTGTTTATCTTCCAAAGCTGATCCTTCTACTGCTTTTTGATATTTTTTTCCAACGTAAATTGATAAACAATAGGGTTTTTTTATATATATTCCCTTTGTTAGGTTACAGATCAAGTGTTTTGAGAATAATACAGCTGTAGTTCCAGCAAAATACGCTTTTTTGTTCCCTAATTATAGTGAATTATCGCTCCCGCTGCCACACCTCCATCTGAGGAAAAAGGAGCCATTTTCCACAGGACATAAATTCCCCGTTAATATATTTTCATGGTGGGACTTTGTGAAGGGTTTTAGCTGCTTTCAAAGAGCAGACCAATTCAGTAAAAAGGTCAGGAGATACTCCAATTTTTTTCAGGAAGTGTCTACATCAGGGTTTTCTTTCAAAAACGGCTGCACTTTTGAGTAATAATATCCTTCAATTAGGTGCAGACTTTGTCTTTGAAAAGGTCTTAAATGTAAAATAAATTGCAAGGAGAACAGAAACACCATTCCTCAGCTGTCTTATATTTAAGTCTGCTCCCGAGAACAGTGGCACAACTGTGCACAATTAGAAGCTAAATGATGGAGTTTTACAGTATTTCTAAGGCTTAACTAGACAGCGGCACAATCCAATGAGTTATATTATACCGTTCCTCACGCTGGGGCTTTTACAGCCTCATTACACAGCCAAGGTAAGATAAGTTAAGGTTCTTAATCAGGGATCAAGTAGTTTGAGACTTCTCACTGAGGAGATTAAAGGTGAAAATGCCAGGGGACACCTGGTATTAGACTGGAGTGGCGGGGGAGGTTGCTTAACGAATCTTTTTACGAGGCTGTTTCTCCTATATTGTGCTTCTACCATCCAGAATTTGAAAAGACGCCGCTGGTGCACTTCACACTAACAACACAAGTTTGTCAAGCTTACGCTCAGGAAACGTATTCAGAAAGAAACATCCATCTACTAATTTTACAGTGTAATCATGTTGAGATCCGATTGTTACTGTAATGTTCACAAAGCAGCAATTTCACTCTGAACAGAGGAGGGTTTTTTTTTTTATTATTATTATTTAATAAAGGGACAATGCACATTAAGTACAGAGGCCTGGGGAACAAATCCCATACCTGTAAATATGCAGGATTATAGCCAGTGCTAATTTTCATCCTTTGAATCGTTTGAATGTGCAACTTTCATAAAAGTTCAACTGTGTGTGCATCAAGTTCGGTGGTTTGCAAGGAAAACAGCTCTCATTGTTTTATATAGGTGTTTGTTGTCCGGAGCTGTTAAATGCAAAGACACGCAAATGTGCCAGTATTTATATCAGGGAGACGGTCAATCATTAAGTTAAAATTCAGATCAGTCAGTTTAAAGAAACAAAAACTAAAAAAGAAAAAAAAACTTTAAATTTGATCAAATCCTAATTTTTCCCAAAGGAATGATGTCCACAAGTTATCAGGAAAGACTAGCTCCTCCAGGAGCATGTCTTATGCAGCACACCCTGAATTCATCACATCCAGAAAGCTTGAGGATGAACCATAAGACAATATGATTGATTGATAAGTGAAGCTGTATAAGAGCTGGCAGCAAATCAATGAACATATAGGATCGCAAAAAGCACTTTTTGTTTGTCTAGCAAGCCTTTTAGAAAGATAACTACTCAGATTGCTGAAAACAAGCATCAACTGGATCTCTTGGTGCAACCACAGAAAGTGTCCCTCGCTGCCATTTGCAGAGGGGGAAGGATCTTAGGGGCGTAGGGACTGAGATGTTTTCCATCACGATGCCCACTGACAACATAATTATGCATTGCATCTCACTTCACACTGCTTGCCAAACCACATCAGCTACAGCTCAGAGTCCAGCATCTCAGCAGCAGCAGCATTGAAGCCGTGGGAGGCAACTGAGGGACCGGGGGGGTTGCAGAGGGTTTAAAGCCTGAAGCTAAACAAATGGTATGCAAAGGCAGTAGATTGGAGACCAGACACAGACAGGGGGGGATATGGAGTTCAGATGAGTGCCAGTGGTCTTTCACTTTGCATTAATGTCAGATTCAGGGCACTCACAGTAAAAGAGGGGCAAGGGTGGCAAAGAGTGTGTGCGTGTGTGTGTGCGCATGGGTGGGGTGGGGGTGGGGGGGGGGGGTGCACACTCTCCCACTACACACAACTGGAGGGCTACTGTTGGAAGAGAAACATGATGAAAAATTATGAAGATAAGCTACATCCAAACCAGGGATTGGTCCTTCACTGAAAACAGCAATACATCTTTATTTTTTGTTGACCAAATACTTGTCATTTGAATTTGCCTTCAATTATGTGGAGCAGAATTTGTGTCGTGAGCCAATGTAAAATGATTTTGACTCTAATTTGATTGGTTTTATGGATGCTTTTGTCCAACTGCCTGTATAATGTTGGGCTGCTGACTTTTAGTCCATGTTTGAACATGCCACATCTATCAGACAAAAGGACAACAAAAGCAGCAAGTTATTTCAATCCACCCATTCAAACCAACTTCCTCCTTTTTGTGACAGAACTGTCTCATTTAAATCAAGCATGATGTTCTCGTTTACTCTCTTTTCTTTTTGCAAACACTGTGTCTGCAAAAAAAAAAATTTTTTTTAATTCAGTTTTATTTGGGAGAGACCAACATGCTTTTATACTTTTATATTGAAAGGTCCAAAATATGTCATTGTAAGACAAGAATATAAATTTGTATGGTTTAACCCCAAAAGAAAAACTTTTTTAGGTTTCCTTTTCTCACCAATTACATCTGTGGGTCTGCAGAAGCACAGTCACATCCTGTAGATTTAATTGGATAGCTGTTTTCCTGCACACATCCACTGGAGGGTAATTGAATTTTTGACCAAAGTATGCCTGAAACCGCACACTACATTGTATGAACAAAGACATTCTTCATCTTTTACTTTTTGCATCATTTTTATAAGTATTGTCGAATCAACACATTAAATAAAATATGATAACTATGAGACTTTATGGTGTGGTGCTTCTGGACATAGTAAAATCGAGGAGCTCATTTGGTTCATGGTGCATTTAGTTGCCTTTCCAAACAACACAGAGCGTTTGTCAGTGCACGATTTTCTGGTACGCCACTTACCCTGATGCACACAACAACTTTTTAAGATGTTATTGGAAACTAAAAGTATAGCTGACTAATATCAATGAGCAGCAGGTGCTTCTGCAGGTCCCTCCTCACTCCAAAAAACCTCCCAGCAACGTGTATTCAATTCTATTGTGATGAGTGATCTTTTAACCACAGCAATCAACCCAACATGCATGTCTTGTGGGTGGGAGGAAGCCGGAGTACCCGAAGGGAACCCATGCATACATGGGAAGAACATGCAAACTCCACACAGAAAGACCACTGCTTAAATATCCCCCACAAGAGGCTCGAACTAGCAACCTTGTTGCTGTGAAGCCGCAGCACTAAGCACTACATCAGTGGGTTTCCACTGGTTGATCGCATTCTGCATTTTATCATCATATATTAATGCTTATTAAAGAAGTGGATAGAAACATTTAAAAGGTAAAAGTAGTGAAACAGGATGCAGATTTTTAATTAGAGAACAGCAGAAAGTTTAAAGTACCTAAGATGGCACTTTTACATTAACTTTGTTTAATTTTGGCCAGAGGTTTTAGTTTCATTTCTTATTCTGCTGTTTTGAACTGAGATGAAGTTAAAAACACTTTTCTGGACACTGCTTGACTTTGAGTTTACAACAAAATGTTTAAAATCCATCTAAATTAAAAAAGTTGGTGTTTAGTACAGCTATTGCTATGCTATTATGATGTAATGAATCTAGCTTAAATCATCACAAAGTCTCTGGTTAAATACAGTTTTTATTGGGTCTTCCCTCTAAAAAAATAACAATAAAAAAACATCTGAGTGGTAGTATTTCAGCCTTTCATCAAAATGCCTTTCAATGAGCATAAATTAGTTTTTATCTTCTTCTTATCTTTAATTTTGTTTCTGCATATATGTGGCCTGAAAAAATTATTCTTTGATCCCAACTTAATTAAATGTTAGGATGTCCTTATCAGCCATTACCTATTGTTCATATTATCCTGTCTGCTGATAGGCTGGTTGCAGTCAGCAAGCTAAATATTGGCTAATATCAATGTGAGGCTCATATCTGCTCAGTGCATGCTAACATTTAAGCCTGAAAGTGGCACAAACTGAAGCAGAAGATATAGAATGAATGCTTACATAGGCCAGCGTCTCTGCAGAAAAATACACCAACACACATCTATTAGGCCTTTAGACAGTATACAGTAGGATTACATACATTTATAGAATATTCTGTTAAAGAAAAGCAAAGTTACAAACACGATATCAAATAGACTTCACAGAGAGGAGTAATAAACCATCATTCACAACAATTTACCTTTCATAGATGTGGCAGCTGTGCTTTTCCACACCAAAGCATGAATTACCCCCCTATGATTCCCCGAGGTCATTGCTGCAGTGGTGCAAATGCCCCAGCAGTCCAGCTGCAGCCGATACAGGTCGAGAGGTAGAAGGGATGGGGGCTCAAAAGTGGCTCCTTGTATCTCCACCTTCATTAATCACACTTTGCATGCCTGCAGCCCACCGAGCACTGTGACAGTGACAGCACTGAGAATGATTAATACTTAATGCAGCGTTTAAGAGAATGATTTATGCCATCTGTTAGTGGATGACATGCAGCAGAAGTTGGCTTCGCCACTACCACACACTTGTCAGCAAGGATTAAGAGAATGATACATAACTTAATCTCAGGAGCAGCAGGTCACCTCCAAAATTATGCTGATTTTAAACCATGAACACAAAGGGGAAGAAATGGGTGTGAGGGGAGGATATGCAGGGGTGAGTGTTCATAACCTCAGCGTATAATTGATTACAGCGACCCAGGAATGGTCCGCATTAGGTTACGTGTTAATCAACATAACATAGCCTGTTAGTGGGTCCTTTACCCTCAATATCCATCGGCTGCCCAAAGCAACAGCCTCTGAAGGAAATGCGAAGGGCCACATTTCTGTCAGACTCCCTCACAATCTCCAGGTTTCTCCATTTGTTCAATTTCCATTTTCTAAAACTAAGTTCACAGCACTCCCATTATCTGTATCTCCACTGGAAGTTTTGATTTATAGTTCAGCAGCATATTACACCCAATTATAGCCCTTCCTCTAAATGGATATGTCACACATGACAAGGTCATATCATGCTCTAATTATAGTCTCCTCAGTAACAGTATTTCCATTCTTTGATTTACTCCCCAATCTGGGAACGTATCGGCTGCTGACTTTTCTTCTGGGAGCAACAGCCGGTGTCTCAGGGCTTCCGCTGTTGTGAATACAGTAGACAGCGCACAAGGTTTCCTGTGTTGTGTGCTGCTCATTGTTCTAAAGCAGATAAAGCAGTAGATGCTAATAAAAAAAAAAGCTTGATTTCAGATTAGTGGCAATGAAAAATTGTGTTGCATATTTATAGTTTATATGCAGGCAACCAAAGCCCATTCAAACCTTATGGTGCCAAAGCATCCTGCCAATCAACACATTCTGCATATTCATATGCAAACGTGCCTCTATATTGTGTGTGTGTACTTTTTGACACAACACAGGCTATTCAACGTCTGTACCACAAGCTGTGTGGCAATGAAAAGAGCTGTGCTACTTCTGAATTTGTTTGCCATCTAAAATCTCCAGCAGTACCCCTGTGCATCCTCCCTTGTTGGGGAAAAACTCGCCTCTTTCTTGCAGGAGAACCCATAAGCAGCACATGGTTGCTCTGTAGCCTTCATGTCCAAGTGTTGTTGAAATCATGGCCTCAATAACCAGAGAGTAGCCTTTGTGGTTACGGCTGAATGCTTTCATGTGGACAGAATAAATTCATCTATGTACTTTGATTTCCTCAAAGGTCACGAGAATAAAAACAGTCTTGTTTTTAGTATTCGATGCAATGTAAGCACATGCAGCCGATGGAGAGCGTACGTTGCTGTGCTTTTATATCTTTTATGATAAAATTTTAAGTAAATGGAAAAAAAATTGTAAAATGTAATGACCAGTTTTTAAAAGGATCATTTAAAGTCCAGAAACTCTCAATCCTGCATACAAATACATGTAAATATCATGTAATCTCAAGACCTGATTGCAAACGAGCAGTTATTTCTCTCTGTCCTCCCTCACTCCCTTCTTTCCTGTTCTCTCTGTAATGTTTACATATGCAAACAAACTGTCAAAGCCCTAAAACAAACAGTTTACTATCCTCCAGAGTTTGCATGGTTAAAAATACACTGCATCTGATATGCATAAAAAAGTTTCAGTCTTTCATCAGACTAGGTTCCCCCCCTCTGCTCTCTGCTCCCCTGTACCAGAAGCTTTAAGATGGCAAGGTGAACACAAGGGTAATCAGCTTGGTCACTGCTTTGAATCTTTCTCAACTGGAGGATTACATTCATTTTGCTTGTTTGATGTTTGAGCTAGAAGTAAAAATCGATATAAATCAACCCTCTGGAAACACCCACATCTTAACATTGTCCAATAAACTGGCTGTCCAAAACTTCACTTTGCATTAACAATTAAATTACTCTTTCATAAAAAACAAACTAGGCTTTGTTTGATAAAAAAAAAAGATCAAACAGATAAACCATTGCTGTATTCAAATGTGGAGAAAATGTGTCCTTGCATGTGACTGGTCCTAACCAAGCCAGACTCCTGCAGAGGGCATGTTTGTCTGTCTTGGGCGAGCACGAACCTGCCTGTGAGCTTTTAGAGCGTGGGAGCAACATGAAGAAGAGAAAAGGCCGATGCTTTGATAATCCTGCACAAAACAGTCCAATATGTTGCAAAAAGATGCCACATGAGTTCAGCTTTTCATCTGGCATTCAGAAATGCTGCTTTTGCCGCACTTAAATCTGTAATTCAGTTTTTTTTAAAGAGATGCAAATGAAGGTGCTTATTAAGCCGTAAAACACCCTGAGATACTTCACTTTACCGTGTAATTAATTTAGAGAATCTTAAAACTGCCAGTCTCTTCATCAAAGCCAGAATATGAATCTGTTAGACTATAAATATTGTATCCCATAACTGTTTACAAGTCTGAAGTAACAACCAAACTTTTCCAATTTGCTTTTGCTGAAGCAAGTTCCTCATCAGTGTGTGTGAACAGTAAAAAAAAATAAGGGGGAAATGGGAGCGTTGAGTTTTATGAGATAAAATCACATGAATGCCCCAAAAAAATAGGAGGATTTAGCAGAGAGGTGTCACAGCATTAACAAGATTTCTACTTTTCTACATCACTCATGAAATGCTCATTGTATTGGTCTCAAGGTACCAGAAGTATAACGGTGCGTGTATTTGTCTTGACTCATTACAGTACGTACATAATACTTTGGTGCACACAGTTATACTCAGAGTTAACTCATTCGCTGCCAGGGACGTCTTTCGACATTGTTTTATGCTTTTACGTGTTCTGTATATGGCGAGTCGATAATAGGTCAATCTCAGCTAGATGTGGTGAGTCAATGGCAGTATTCCCCACTGCGGGGAGAGGTTATGCCCCTTCATGAGATGACAAAGGAAAAGATCTCAGACTCACCTGTTTGAGCACACATTGGCTAAAAAGTGGAGCAAGCAATTAAGAGGTGACAGTTTTCTCATTTTGGGGCTTCATACACAGAATGTGGATCCAGTACTGTGACGCTGACAGAATGGCACAAAACATGTGTTTGATATGACGGGGGGGGGGAAACTATTGAAAGTCAAATTTGAACAACATGAGACGTTTCAGATCCATCCTGCAGCATGACACAGAAACAGCAAGTTTCTCTCATTACAAATTTTCCAAAACAATGACTTTTACACATGCACAGGAGTGAAAGCTGTGGCTTGCAGGAACGCAAATGTCTGCAACGCTCGCCTGTGGCTTTAGGCAGGGATTCTCCACCCAGGCCCCATACTTAATCTCTGGATCATCAGCGGGTGAGAATGTATGAGCGTGTCAGCAAATTTTCAGCAGCATTTCCTGTCACCATGCATGTGAATGAGGACTGGCGAGAGTTCGCCCTTTGGTGACCTGTATGCTGGTTTCTATTCACATATTCGAGTACAAATTAATAGAATACTCGAAGGAACAAGTAAAAGACACGCTTCAACCATTTCAACCATTTGATTTATGCATCACACACATCGTGCACACTCCTAATAGAGTTCATGTGTGGAAACAACTTAGGAGATTCATTGGTTTCCACCAGTGTGGTCATATACAACCAAGTATTCAAGCTTACTATCAAAATATTATAGTTCGACATGAGATTGTACCTGTACCATCTCATGGGTAAAACCCTTTTGCTGCTGGAGAACCAACAAATTACTCTTTTTATCCATTTCTAACAGTTTCCATTCATCTACATTAAATGTTGCCAGCAATCAGGTTTATTAAGCATGGGAAGAAGAACAATAACTAGTAATGCTGTTTGTGTTGAGGCTTAATCAAGTGGCCGGTGTGAAAATTATCATTTCAAATTTTTGCAAACTGTAGATTCAAATAACTCAAATGTTTCTGAACCTTTGTTATGAATGCAGTGATATTATATTATTTGACTCCAACACCAAACAGCCCACCAATATGCAAGAGTGCTGCTTTCATTGACCAAAAATGGCTGCTACTGGAGTTAAAAGCCATTGATAATATAAAAAGCCATGGTGCTTCATCCTGAATTACCTGAATCCAACGTTAGTGCAAGTCTATTTGCAGTTCTCATACTTTTTTTTTTTTTTACTGAAGTAAATTTAAGCAAAACAATCTGGTTAGAGCTTAGGAAAAGGCTGGGGTTTGGTTTGAAATACATAATTTCACCACACCCACAAGAAAAAAAAAAAAACCAAAAAAAAAAAAAAGAAAAAAAAAAAAAAAAAAAGGAAAAGGAAGGGGAAAAAATCGAAACAAAAAAAAAGGAGAGAAAAGAA
>JBAMIG010000006.1:15009236-15028627 GCA_037177335.1 Kiunga ballochi | reverse complement strand
TGTATCCCAAGTTCCATTCTCTCATCTCCATGTGTCTGCATTTCTGCAGTCTTTACACACACACACACACACACACATACTTCACCTTGGCCAGGATACATCACTGGGGAGCTGACATGCCTGGGCATGTGAAAATGTGTGTGTCTACGTGCATGTGTGTTTTTCCAAAGCATTTGTAGGTCCGAAAAAAAATAGCCTCAATGGGAGCTTGACAGAGGGCTTAGGAATACTTTTTTTTCTGGCTGGGCAGTAAAGCCTTCCTTCTGAATGTTATATTACAGCAGCATGAGTGAGAAGAATACAGAATATGCAGAGCACACACACATTCACACAGAGGACAGAGCACAGGGTTTCAACAGGTGAGAAAGACAAAAAGCTATTATGATGTATTAGTGGATAAGACGCGAGGCGATCCATGAAAGTGGCCTTCAAAGGAAACTCCCTAGAGAGATTATAAGGGTTTAATCTGAACCACACTGCATCATGCTGAGGGTTTTAAGCTTTAATCTATCATGCATGAGAAAACAAAACGCGGCCGTTTTCTGACCAATAAATGCTAAGAAAATGGAAGGGACGTCAAAAAATATGTGAACCGTTTCAAATTAACTTGAAGGAAACCTCAGGAGCAGAAAGTGCATTTAAAAAATCTTTTTAAGACGATTTTGAGAACAGATGGTCCCAAACTGTGTCAAAATGTCCATTTTAGAGATCTGGCTTTGAAATGTGTGCATTAAAACTTCCTTCCTTCTTCCTTCATTTTATCACAGTTAGTCTCTAAAGAGAGACATTAAAACTAGATCTGATAGTTTATGTCTCACAGCTGGATCATTTCATGCAGTATTTGTATTGATCCTATAAGTTTTTTCATTTTGTTTTATGTAGTTGTTGGTAACCTAGAAAGGTTTCCTGCAATGTACGATCTATATTTAGGCTTCATCAGAAAACATAAAGCAATATTCCTGCAAGTATTTCTTTAACTATGACTCAATAAGTACCGTTGTCCTGCAGATTTTTACATGTTTCCCTGCTCCAATACATCTGATTCAAAACATATTAATCAATTTTGTACATTGATGAAAACATCCAAATGTTGCAGAAAAGCGTCCCTAAAGGACATCCCTAAAATAGACATGTCAATATAGAAATTTTACTATCAATTTTTGAGCAGAGGTCTAAAACGTAGGTTAAGGGTTCAAAGAGCTAACCTTCTTTAATAGTGTCAGAGATTGTGGAGAGTAAAATCAAGAGTTGCTGTGTATCGGTGCAGGGTAAAGGAAGTTATTTATGTTCCCTGCCTGAGAAAGAGCAAGTGTGTGATAATACATGCCCGGAAATGTTTGGCCATGTTATGCTTCAAAGACGTGTTGACAGATGGTGTACGTACAGTGCAGAGCAGGAAAAAAAATGGCTGATATGCTTTGTTAAAGCAAAACTGGAATATCAAGATAAAACAAAAAACAGTATGAACGGGGAGGGTAGGAAACTTTAAAAAGGAAAGCTGCTACGTGTACACTTGCAGAGAGACGTGTGATACTGAATAAGTGAGAGATTCACCAACCAAATTACAGAGAGCAGGTTTTTCTACTGAAACCTGCTCATTACCTGAAGATCAGTGACACTGCAAATTACAGAGCAACTAAACGCCTCAGGTGTATCCGCTGACCCTCCCACACTCCCTTCTCTGCACTGCACACACCCCACATGTGCAAACGTGCAAAACAAACACACAAATGCCACGACTGTGGCAGTGCAAAGATTTTAAATCAAGATGCAACATTCGTGCCCCACCGAGACTCGGTTCGTATAATCAAGTACATCTGAGCAGAAGGAACTGGCTGATGAAGTTACCTTCTCCCATCATCCCAGGATGGGAAAATTATGTCTCTGTGGGGGGCCTTTTAACCTCGGAGTACACGCTCGTTTCTCTGCAGCTTTGGAAAATGCACATCTTCAGACACAGACCTTAATGAGAGCCCAGGGAGGCAGGCAGACACACACTCAAAGGTAGGCTGCTCATCCTGTCTGCTAAACCCAATCCCCTTCCCTGAGTGTACTGAGGATCCCAGCGTAGATGCAGAGAGGAAAAGACTGAAAGTCTGAGAGGAAATGCAGAGCCAGAGAAAATATGGGGTGGGAATGATGAGCAATGGGGAGAAATTAAGAGCAGAGATGCAGAAAGGCACAAGAAGTGATGCAACTGATCTATAGATATGTCGTTTATAAATCTAGCTCAGTCACCAGTCTTCTTAGAGAAAATAATCATTTTTATACCATGAATAAAAGCTCAGCTCTGGGAAGTTAGAAGGTTGTAGGAACTGTTTTTACCAGGAGAGGTGTACCAATAAGTCCACAATTATTCCCAGCCACAATAATCAGTAATCTATTAGCATCTGGCCAGTCTGAAAAAGTCATTTATGATACAGTAATTATTTGTAACACACCTAAAAAAACAAGATGAATTGTTTTCATGTATTTTAACAAATGTTTCTTATTTTAAACGAAGGGAAATGTTGTGTAACTATGTATCTCCTGGGTTACCAAAGTCTCCTGTTTGAGACTCCTAGCAGGACTGGTTTACGCTTTATCTTGCTTTTATGACTAGAAATATATATATATTTTTTGTTTTCTTTAACATTATATGAGCTATTAAAGCTCACTATACAGAATGAGGCACAATCTAGTTTAAGTGTTTTATTTAAAGGCTGGATTTAAGTTCCTGTTGGCTTTGGGTGGAAAACTGAATGAAAGAAGAATGAATGCACTCCGTTGGTCTCCACAGCATTTTTTTTTTATCATTATCACTGAATTAACTGGAGCTGTTAATGTATTTGTTTTAATTGGATTCCTCCGTACTACAATGACTACATCTTTATCAATTCTCTCCATTGATCTAGTTCTTTATTGATCCTCTTATCAACTTCTGACCCTACTTTAATCAGGAACCACGTATGCAACACAAACCAAGATGTCGAAAAATGATACTTGAAGGAGTAAACGTGGACATCTGATGACATTTTTACATAAAAATATCTTTTTTATTATTATTAAAGAATTTGTTAACTATTAAGGATTCCTGTGAATTCTGTAAGAAGCCCTGCTCAGATCCTTTTTATGAGCAAAACTTGGCTGAAACAGCAGAGTGCAGTGAACCACAGCGACTACATTTGGCTGGACAGGAAGCAGCAGATGACAGCTGTGAAAAAGCAGATGTTTTTTTTTTCCTCACTTTGATTCAGACTCAATACTTTCTGCACCCACTTCATAGCAAAAGCCCTCCAGAAAACACATCAGATGTCCGCTGATTACTGCGAAGAGCCAACATCATCCGGAGCATTCTCTAAATGACTCAATATGGGTCTGTGTGTTTCTACAGTTAAAAGGTTTTCATAGATTTGTGTAAAATATCCCCGATGGGCTTCCTCTGCTATCTGCCAAGAGGCAGGCAGAGATTCGTCATTCGGTGCCTTAACAATTTGTTAAAATTTAATGAAAAATGTATAAAATATTTAGGCATCTGTAAGCTGCGCGCTACAATCCCTAAAACATTTATAGAAAGAGATTTATTACATTTCTTTTTGTTACTTCCACTGTTCCACTGTACAGTAAGAGAAAACAATATTGTCACAGGTATTAAAAAAACAAAAGAAATACAATTTAATTTCAATAAAAACATCCTTTCAAGCTCACCTTTCAGCAACACACTTTCCAGACAAACAGAAAATGTATTTCAACCAAAAAAATATCATTCCACTTGATCTCTGTGGAAAAGACAAACACTTAGGCAGACCAATTTTAAATCCTTCAACAGGAGCTTGTGGCGCCGTGGTGACTCACTGGACTGGGAAAAATCCTCAGCCACAAGACCCCAGCACTGAATGAGTCCATTCCCCAAGGTGCACATGTGCCTAACCATGCCAGTAGACAACCAGTGAAGTGAGAAACTCTCCTCAGAGAGATTAAAGGAATTCATCTGCCATAATGACAGCCGGCCATCGCATCTCCCCACACCACTGCTGAATCTTAATCAAAAGCTATCTTCTGCTTTTCACACAGGACTCGCACAATCAGAAAACCTGCTCTTTATTGGCTCAGAAAGAGGAATTAAGTCTAGTTGGCTAGGAGGACTTTTCCTTCTTTGCTTTTTTCAGTCAGGGTGAATAAAGCCACGTTGGGCAGACAAACACATTCCTGTCTGCAGCTTGCTCTGGCAGCAATACCTCAGACATGACTGAGTTAGCCCTGCATGCTGTGCAGTCTCCTCTGATGGGATTATCTTTTTAAGACTTGTGGAAAACAATTCCCTGCTCCTTCTCAATGAGGTCAAAACAAAGCATTGCTGTGTCGTGCCATCCACTGGTAATTCTGCAAGCCATGCATCTGAAGCACAGCCAGCTGATTCCATCAGAGCTTATTGTAAACAAGATCAATGCAACAAATTGGCTGCGTTTGATCTAGCCTTACAGTGTGTTGGACTAATCCGTTTTCCACACAGTCCTAGCTCTTCTAGAGGGCAGTTCAGGCAGGGAGGTGGTGCAGAGGCTGTTAGCATCAGGTTACGTCTATGTGTAAACCACAATAAAAACTTAGACTAACAACAAAGTCGCTATCTTACCTCTCTTTCTCTTACAAACCAAAACTCAGGCGATCCATTTCAGCGACGCGTTCCTTAATGTAGAGGAGGATGAGGGCCAAAGGGTGCCGTAGTTTTAGTACAGCAGAGTGTAAGAAGAGCATTAATTGCATTCCTAAACAAACATCATTTTTAAAAACCTTTAAAACTGCAAGAATTTCTTCCCGTCTACATTCACCAGAGAAATGAACACTTGTGCATCTTTCATTTCAGATCTGCTGGTGTGGATGGTACCTCCAAACATGGCACAGAAATCTCAGGCAAATGATGTGGAGCAAAAAAAACACCAATATTTTCATTTAAAAAAAAAGTTTGGAAGTGTGCAGAAAAGCTGAAGAAGTACAATGGAGAAACTTTGGATAAACAAAGGAATCTGCAGTAAAGCTTATTAGCGCAGAGCTGGGGATCTTAGCATCAACAGCCTTCCATTGTCATCTTCCTTAATGTCACATGATAGCTCTGCTAAGCAGAGTAATACCCATATTAAGCAGCATTCTCCTAATGCTTTTTCTCCTGTCCCCTGTGATCAGCCTGCCTTCAGCCGTAATCCCAGACTAAGCTGATTCTTAATTACCCTGGCAGTCCGAACAGACAAAAGGCCACGACCAACGTGCGCTGAGGTCCCCAACGCACTGTGTATACCAGCTACTCTCTAAATACAGACTTGCCTCTGAAGACCGTTTGAACAGCAAAGGCAGACTTTTTGATCTTTGCAGAGCGACGCATTTATCATGAGAGGACTGTGTCCTGTGATCGGTATGCTAATTTTTTCTCCATTTGCATTTTCACGGCGTGGAAGGATTGAGCAAACAAAAGCTCCATAATAATCTACGCCGCTGTGATTTATGGAAGTTCAAAATGGCCAAAGGAGTTCAGCAAATATTTACATCTAATCAGGTGGGAACAATCACCATTCTGGCACTTGCAAACACACACCAGCCACTTGCCAGTGTGCATGGAACCATACCCCTTTTTACACATACACACAAAAGTGCCAAGCAATAATTATAATCTTCTTTTTGTGGTTTTGAATAAAGCTCTTTGTTAACGAGTCACGACCCCCTGTGGGCTTACTGGACATTGTTGCATATTTCTTTACTATTGTGAGACTGGCAAGTGTTGCCTTTGGCTGCAGAGGGTTCATGCCATTTAAAAATCACCTCCTGGCTTTCCAGGCATATCAGTCTTCCCTGGCCCTTTTCTACCAATCACATCAAAAAGCCTAAAACAACAGACAAGCAGTAAAAGATTTTCCCAGTGGGCGTGCACAGGCCCTGGCAGCAGTACAGCAGATCACATCATGCTAGTCAGCATTCTCAGCAAGGCTTCCTTTTTCCCAGAATTTAAAGGAAAAACTGAATTGCATATTCAAAAAGGTCAGGATATAGTGACAGCTTTGGATGGATGCAGCCTTGAGTTGGATGAGTAAGAGCAAGAGTAAGAACAACGAAAAAAAGCAACCCTCCTCCACATGCCAGACGTGCACAACTTCAGGTGACACGCTGTACATACAGAATTACATGGAGATGGCAGTCACCACAGGTACAATCAAAGGTATTTCAAACTTTCTGATGGGCTGTCTCATGGAAACAGCAGGTAGCTGAGAAGTAATAGCACAGGAGGACCTGGAGGACCCTGGGGGGCTGTGGACGATCTAGCTGGAGAGCCCTGAGGCTGAGGCTAACTCACTTGAAATTCATGCAAGAAGAACAAGACTCAAATTGTGGGTCTGTGTTAAGAATCTTGCACTGGTTTCTGAGCATACCAGACAAGCACAGTGATCTGAAGGTAAGGTTGGTCTGCAGCCATCTCTTCTCATTTGTATCTCATCAGAAATTACTCGCAGACCTACAGAAAATACAGATTTCACTTATTTGCCTTCAGGCAATTATAGAAGCTTGTCAAAAGAATTTCATAAGACACCATATTTTCAACAAATCTGCCATGAAAACCTGGTTTGAACGAGCATACTGCAAACTTTGTCTCAGGGGAAACGGTAAAGAGCCCTACTGAAACGTCTTTCAGGCAAACACGGCGCGTCAGGCATCAAAGACATCTTTTTTTTTGTTACAAAAAAAAAGTACTCGGGATCCGACTGAGCAACAGCTAATGCAACAGCGTGTCAAAGTGAGGAGGACTGTGACAGGAGGTCATGTAGGATCGAAAGAGAGGGTTTCAAAAGGAAAAGGACAATAGGTTGACTGCGACAGGTTGTTTGAGAAATCAATAAGCTTTCCTTTTGTTCTGTCTGTCTTCAACACCTGAATCAGAACAAAGGATCTGAGGCGTCACTCTGCACAAGCTCTTCAACTCATCCAGCGGTCGGAAGCAGACATGAGCTTACATGTCTGAGCGTCCTGGCATACCAGTCAGATCCACTGTTTTTATTTACATTTTTTAAAAATATACGCCGCTGTAAGGCGCCACGGGGCCGGAGCCGTGGTGGCTTTTCCCTCTTTGAACTGTGATAAAACCACGACGTTTCCACTTCAAAATCTGAAAACATTAGAAATGACATCCTCAAAGTGGGTTAGCAAAGAGATAATTCTTAATCAGATTCTAAATATGAATTTTTATGTGCTCAACAGGTTTCAGATCAGTCTGCTGACTGATTTACCACCAGCTGGCACCTGCGCTACCTCAGCTGCCATGACCTTCCCATTACCCACCAGCAACAGCAGCTGTCACAGCAGAGTGTCCCCACTGGATCATGACTGTGCTGCAGGCAAACAGACAAAATACGTTCATTCAAAAGCAAAATAACAAAAAAAAACCTAATGAAAAGCTAAACTGAGCAGATACTAGTTTTTTTTAAAAGAAAAGATGGCAGTTCAGCTTCAGATGTCGTGCTGGGCAATGCTTAAACGCTGCGCTCTTTTAGTCAGCGCGACAGCAACATTATTCATGCTCTGTTACACTTTAATGCTCCCAATTTCCACTGTCCCGATAAAGTTTATGTGAACGCCTGTCAGTTTAACAAGTGTGAGATACATCAGAGTGGACTTGGCGTGGGTTCAAAGCTGGGTCTCTGTGAGGATAATTCATTGCGAAAAATAAATAAATAAAAGGGTTGGTCAAACCAGAAATACCACTTCCTGTATGATAGCAGGCATCGCAGCACAAAGACAACTGCGACCTGCATCCATTATCCCAGCAGGGAGACCTTAAAGAGAGGGCTTGGACATGTGGGAGTGTCAGGAGTTTGGATTTCACTGTGGCTTTTATGTGAGGAGAACTACACAGGCAGCTGAACAATACGTTAGATACACACACTGCAATGCTAAACTTTGACTCCAACCTGGAGAAAGACAAGCATCCGTTCCACAGCGAGCATGAAGACCTGAGTAAATTTGTTGTCACGGGCAGAGGCAAAAAAAATACTGAAACACGGCCAGCGGTCTAAATATAAACAGCACAGGAGGCTTCTTTTCCTCTGGGCAGGGGATAAGGAGAAGAACTTGCTGCATCCGTCTTGCAGACCCACTTTCTGCAGTCGGGAATTTGCTACCTTGGGGAAGAAAACAACAACTGAAACAACTGCAACTCAAAGCGCTGCTTATTTCTTTGTTGGATAATTACACATCTGTCTGTGAGCTTGAGCTAGACAGGCTCACTCTGTTATATCCAGGCTATAAACACCAGCCCATCTGTGTTTGGTAATAAATTTCTTTCCCCATTATTCGAGAAAAACATTTGCTTTTAAGTGATAATGAACATAACAGCTCTGTCATTTTAACCCATTAGATCAAACCCTTTTTTTTGGCATACCTTTTAAATAGTTTGCAGCCTTTTCATGGAAATAAGATTCATGCTTTCATTACTTTCCCATCATTTCTGACTCTTCCTTTCCTTGAACTCTAAACCAGGTAATGGCAGTATCTTTCTTCTGTTGTATATCATACACTGGCTATTTGCAGGACACAGACAGGACATTACTTTGGCCACGTTTAAGTGAAATGGACTTCACTGAGTGTGAAATATCAATTCTGCGTAAATAATACCTGAGCTGAGAAACCTGCACTCTGACTGCTGCAGAGCGGAAAGAGAGAGACAGGCCAAGGCAACACACTGGCTGTAAACTTCTCAAGTCTTGGCATCATATCCAAGGTGCTGCAAGGTGTCACAGTAACCCTGAGGAGACCACAGAGGTGGCAGCTCAAGCCCATGCTAGCATCGGTGAATCATCCAGAGACCTTTCTGCATGAGAAGAATTCAGTGAGCCGTTTTCCTGCTCCCACGGGGTAAAGCACACAGACACACATTATTCACTTGCTATTCATTAATATGCTAAAAACATTCATAGCGTATGTCACAGAGTGTCATGTTCAAATTCAAATACTATACGGTCTGCACATAGCTTAGCAACGAGCAGGGATATGATGAAATTACATCTGAAGAGTGTGACCAGAAATCAGCGCTGAAACAAATGCTCGATGAGGGAAATTAGAGGATTCTTATCCAAATGCTCAGTCACATATAAAATGGGCCAATAAGTGTGTGAAAGCATTTGTGATTCATAGGATTTCAGTCTTTACAGCTGAAAGTGCCAGCATGTCGCAGGTCACCGTCTGCTCACAAACTCACGGCCAAACTTCCAACCTGAGCCAATACTTTGGAGACACGTTCAAGTTTTTTTCCCTTTTCACAGATAAAGTTAGCATGGGAGACAAGTTCACCAGGAGTTTCCATGCACTTTTACACACAACTGCTGTTAAACAATAATATTATAACTGTAAATAAGTGTGATGCTTAAACCAGGCCTCTTGTGTACGTTTGCTGCTTCACTCTTATTTTATTCTTTAATCATAACAAACATTGAGCAAACACAAAAAAGAACTTTTATATCTTTACTGTTGCTGTAAGACTAATTTTCCAATTGGCTTATGTTTAATGACCATTTAGCTCTTTTCTAACAGTGGAAATTACTTTTTTTTTATTTTTTTTTTCTCTTATTGACGCCGTGCTGTGTCCTGATTTCGGGCCCCTTAATCACACACTGACAAAACGACTTCAACAGGGGAATACGCGTCATGTATAATTATCTACAATCTACCTGTTTTCCCACTGAGTGCTTCCTTTCAGTGCTCTCTGTGGTCTCTCTGACCAGTGAGACTTGATAAAAGCGAGCGTCAGCCAACAAAAGGAAGGCCGAGCTAAATGGCTGAGGAGACACAGAGCAGAAGCAACCCGTCTTTGGGGGGGGTTTGCCCTGTCCTTTTTCTGCTTCAAAAACATTATCCCCACCCAGCAATTGACCTTTTTGACATTCAAAAAAAGAGGCTGCAGCTCACAGAGGCCTGAACAGAAGGAAAAGTTCAAAAAGAGCAAGATCAGACACAGAGAAATAATGTGGTGATCACAAGGAGAACAGCAAAAATACTTAACTGGATTAATTACACACAGTATTCATGAGATATGTAAGAGCTGCAGTCTAGCACGAAGAAACGCCTGCACACTCAGCACAGCACAAACCCAGATGCATCACAAGCAAATGAGAAATGAGACCAGCTCAAGACAGCAGAGGCCCTGCATGCTTTCACTGATGAGGAGTGCCATCAGTTATCATGACACTTGGCATGAAGCAGGACTTCTTGAAGACATCAGTATTTTTCTTTCAATCCTTGTGAGAGAAGGGAGAGTAGCCCAGCTGAGGTCTACTCTCCTACATTTATACCTGCATTATAATAGATTAGATACAGAAGAGACACAATGCAGGACACAGAGTTCCTTTCATAAATTATAATGCACACATGTAGCGCAGCAAAAGTCCTGCTGTGGGCTCATCTGAAAACAAAACATCTATCTGAATGAATCCCTCTGTCGTTCTCATCTTCTCACTCAAACATTCCCAGCCCACATTCTTCCCCTTCAATCTCCTCCGATCCTGGAAGCAAAGTTTTCCATCTGCTCTCAGAATTACTGCCTGTGATCCCACAAAGATGAAAATCAACCAGCCATTGGTGGAATCTGACTTAGGCCCGAGACCCACTGGCCTCCTCTTCCTCGATCCACAGACAGCAGCCTGCAGGAAAGAGCTT
Source organism: Kiunga ballochi (assembly GCA_037177335.1). Lineage (NCBI taxonomy): Eukaryota > Metazoa > Chordata > Actinopteri > Atheriniformes > Pseudomugilidae > Kiunga > Kiunga ballochi. Next base: position 15,017,959 of record JBAMIG010000006.1, on the reverse strand, counting down.
CAGCTGGACGTGATGCCAGTCTGCAGCGCGAGGCAACATTTTCCACATGACGGTAAAATGGCTCTTTCAGTAGGAATGATTTGCATCTCAGAGCTTTTTTTCCATTAAATCTGATGCTTATTGCCCTAAACACACAAATGGATAATATATGAGTGCAACAGACAGACATCTTAAAATGAACACAGGTCACAATCCCCATATTTTTTCTGATAGAAAACAGCTAAACTAGTGCAGCAGATATTTCCACTATGCAACAAATACATTTATCCTCTTTTAAACAGTGATTTCTGTATTCTTTCTCTCTATCAGTGACCATTTAGTGGCTATAAATGCTTGTTTCCAGGTATTTAGCTGACCAGTCTACTGTAAATGTGAGAAAATGATGAAACAATGCCATGCAACAGTTTCCTAGCATAGTTTATATGTTAAAGGATGACAGTGATAATAATTAACTAGGCAATCTGGGCTTAACAGACCTTCTCGTCTCAGTCCAAGAGCTGCCTTTAATGCTCAAATGAGCAATAAGGAAACTCTGCCTTAACTTCAGATCAAACTAGGAAATGAGTCATGAGACACAGGATAATCACACCACTCTGCTGACAACATTCACAGCTAATAGAGGAGACAGATGGGAACTGAGCATCCATGCTATTCCCATGAGAGACAGCACATGAGTCAAAGTGCCAGATTGGGTTCAAACATATAACCTTGTGACAAAACTGGAAACAGGACATTTGTGACCTCTTTACGTCTGAGCAAATGTGATACAAGTGTTTAGTTTATTTTTTGTCTTTTGTTTTTTTTTCTATTTATCAACCACAATGCAGTCAGTCAGCACAGGAAATAGTCTCTATGTGTCCCAGCAGGGAAGTGACAGCCTCTGCAGAAGCATGAGAGAGAGCTGTGGAAAATATGGATTAGCTTGGGTGAAAAAGGGGGCAAGGTATCGCCCCAGCAGATTCCATATTCCTAATTGTTATTAAGCATTCATTGAGACGTAGGTTTCATCTAATCACAGCAGCGTTAATCATGAGAGGCACCCTGAAGATTGTAGGAGCTGTTCTGCTCCTACAGGAGGCAGGTGGTGGTGGTGGGGGTAACAACACCTGACTGGGTTAACTGTTAGCAGCTAATGGGAAGGCAAAAGCTATCATAGCAAGGCTGGCGACACCCCAGTTAACAAACTGAAAACCCGACAGCATGTAAATTTTTGTTGACAGACACAGCGCTGCGTAGTGAAGCGTCGCTGTTCCATTCAGCTCTTTTAATTACCTGTGTGTGATTTAATCCGCCCTATGTCTCAGCCCATTCCTCTTAATGATGTGCTCCATTCAGCTCCTGATAACACACATTCTGCTTCCACGGCTATGTTGGTGCATTATCCACCTTGCATCCAGACATGCAAAGGTTTTGCTGAGCACTATTTCTCGTGAAATACAAATATTCGTCCAATATCACCTCCATCTCTTTTTGCAGGTGTTAAAGCAGCCCAAAATGTAAATGTTATCAGGACTGCTACCTTGTGCTCCAGGTCTTATCTCCTACAAGGATACATTTTTGCATTTGTTTGTAAGCAGGAAAAACAGACCCTCACACTATCTCAGCTGAGCACCCTGAATAAATCCCACCAAAATTCAACATATAAACCTGCTTATATGTGAAATTATCTCTCTCTATATATATATATATATATACAGAGAGAGATAGAGAACTATCAGATTCTTGTTTTAAAAAAAAGACAATATTTCTGTTTCCATTGCTGGGATTTTGGAAAGATTCATGAATTCATGCAAAGTCAAAAAGAGGCTATTTATACATTTATTTATTTCTGGGGAGGTGTCCATTATAGCAGCAATTGGATTGCTTCCAAACCAAACAATAAATGGTGTCTAAGGAACATAAAAGTCTTTATCTTCAACCTTATGAGCAGAATCAGCTCATCACCTTTGGAGAATCCTGCACACTTGCCCACAAACAGTGAGGAATTAGTCAGAAATAATCAAATATAATTGCTCATTTATCCTACCACAATAAACTTTTAAGGATTTCCTAAATCAAGAATTAAGGCAGCTGGGCTCCAGTATGGAAGAGCTCCAGATTTGAGTCTGTGGATGTCAGCACAGATTGGTTCAGGCTGTGGGGGGGATTTCAGACACTCATGCTTGCAAATATAAAGCTCATAACAATCCTTTTTTTCTCCCCACTCTCTCTAAATGGACTCACTTTGGCTCATATTTCATCTACCTGGCGCCTTTAAAAGCTCTTCCTCTGCGATAACAGCAAAGGCAGCGTAGCGCAGAGGACCGTGTTTTGGGGGAAATGGGAGCCTTTCTCAGAACACCCATGCGCATTCCCAAAATAACCAACATTTCCCCCAAGATCTCACTGAGAAAACTTCACTTTACAAAGTTATTAAAGTTGTTCGTACGTGCTGCTGGGGGGTGGGTTTAAGCTGTCCCATTTGTAAGTCACAGGAAAGACAGCGGAAAATGAACGTGTTGGTGAGAAACACGGGCACAAAGTTGGCATCTTTACCGGACTCGCTCCGCTTTTCCTTCTGAGTGGAGTTTCATCCACGCGTAAAAAAGGAATAAAACTTCTGAGCTGCTTTTAGGACGCAGAGATGTGCATCACTCTTACCTGTTGGTCCTTCAATGCCATCGGCGTAGATCTGAACAGTCAAAATCAGCAGAAAGGCGCAGGTGTTCATCGTTTGGATGTTTTAGTCCACTTTACGCGAGGAAAACAAGTCATTTCACTCACTCCGTGAGGTCCGAGCACGCGGGAGACAAGCGGAGCCCCTCTGGTCCCCTCAGTTGTGACTGTGTGGAGTTTCAGAGACACTGGAGGGAGACAGGGCTGTGCTGGTTCTGCAAACTGACGTCAGGGGAAACTGTTCGGGAGAGAGATTTCTTTCCCAAGCCCACTTTCCCTCCCAGCCGCAGTTTCTCCTGCTGATTCAAAGTATGAGCCGAGCGTCTCCATGCGGCCAAACTTAGCCATGACACAGTGGTGTTAATGGCCAACAACCAACATCCAAGCAATGTGTGTGTGTGTGTGTGTGTGTGTGTGTGTGTGTGTGTGTGTGTGTGTGTGTGTGTGTGTGTGTGTGTGTGTGTTGCATTTTGCTCTATCTCTCATATCTGGACAATCATAATGCAGGTAATTTGCACATCTTAAGCTGTTTTCACATATCTAATACTGTATTTAAGGTTTTTTGGTTGTTTGGTTTTTGTTTGCTTGTTTGTGTGCTGCATGTTAGGTAGTGGTGAGCACTGTGGTCCCACGTCCTACCCTAAGAAGGTGGCTAGTTGGAGTATCCCCTCAGCCGAGCCTTCCAATCACCTGATCTGAACAGTGGCCTTTCTGTGTGAAGTTTGCATGTTCTCCCAGTACTTGTGTGGGTTCTCTTCAGCTTCCTCCCATCTTCCAAAGACATGCATAGCCTATGTTAATCGGTCATGCTAAATTGTCCTAGAAGTGAGCGTGATCATGAGGGGTTGTCTCTCTGTGAGGTAGTAGTCTCTTTCATGGACTGGTGGCTTATGACTGTGTACCCCTGCCTTTCGCCTGCTAATTGCTGGGATAGACCTCGGCCCATTGTGACTCTGAATTGGATTCAGTGGTATAGAAATTAAATACATGATTTATTTTTTAAGTAAAACTTAGGCCTACAATAAGTAAACATTTGGGTGGTGATTTAGACTGGGGGTGTAGTTTTGAAGACAGACTGTAATATGACACTTACTGTGCATCCAGCAACCATAAATAACACAATTATGAGTCAGCAGGCAATGTCTGCAGAACTGGTTATTTCTGACAGTTACATGTCCATCACTGTTTTAATAGTAAGAATACTTACACATCCATCCATTTAAGTTTGTAAGATTTTATCCTAGACATGGGTACAAAACACAATATTTTCCTCATATTTTGTTTTAATGTAATGAAGATGAATTGAGAAGTCCCACATTGACTCCAGTTTGCTCATTTACCTGGCAGTGAGGTGTCTAGTCATGTTAGTTGGGCTCATGCTACACTCAAAACCCTGGATGTTTACTCTGGCATCATGTTGCCCGAAATATTTATGCCATTGTAGAGCAGATGCATATTAACACATGGACATTAAATTGTCCTAAGATACACTGAGATATAGGCTAGTGTCCCCTTATTGTTATTTTTTATAACAGGCCATGTTGAACCTTTCTTATGTTTTAAAATCATATCAGCTGTCAGATATTTAATGAATGAAAGTTTTTCTGCTTTGTTTTGTCATGTTGTCTGGCGCTTTACGGGCTTAGGTTGGTCTCATATTCCCACAGGACAGGCAGGTAGGCATGCCTTCATGCCTATCCATGACAGCTGCAAAGCATAATTCTCCATAAATTAGGTTGTCTGACATGTTGTGTGTACCAAATTTGCATTTGATGAGGTTACAGTTTTCTCTCTCAACCCACAGCTGGTCATGTTGGAGACTCCCTGAAGGACTAGACTCCAGAAACCACCTTTAGATTTATGTAACATGCTAAAACTAAGTGTAAACATACTGCACAAATGTGATAATTACCCAAAAAGCCTGTGATTTTACACATATTTCCAAGCTTATTTGCCACATCCCATTGTCATTAAAAAAGTTTTCTGTTAGGGGTAACATGTTTGAGGTTTTTCTCATTTATTTTGCAGCTTAACATGATTTGTTCATATTTCCCTGATAACCCAAACACATTGCACAAGTCTGATCTCGCTGCCACTCCTCTCCATGATGAAGGATGACACGGCTGACACATTCGGCCGTGGCTCTGGGCTCAACTGGAAACGAAAGCCATTATGCAGGCAATTCGTTGTTCATTTTGTTGTTATGTGTGGACATTAAAGTTGTGGATTAAATTATAGGAAGCCAAATGCGCACATATAATGCATCTAACATGAGTGCACTCTCAATCCAATGTTGTTAGCTCTGAATGACAGGTGAACAATGCATCACACAGCAAATTACCTAATCTAACCAAAGGGGCACAACCGATGTCATGATAAAACCTGTAATTATACCTGCTTGATGCATTGCACACACTTTTTAGCCTTTGTATTCAAGGCACAAGGTAGCAATTTATTTAAACGACTGGAGCATCTTGACTGGAATGTGTTCAACTGTGTGATACTTTAATTTGCAGTAACAGGATGTTATATATATAATTCCAACAGCAGGACAGATGATAGTGAAGATGTTGAGAGCTGCACTAAGATCACAGTCATCACATCAAACATTTCATCAGCTGCCACTCATGGCTCCTAACAAAGAGCTACATCTGCACAGGCGACGTGTGTGAATTTATACAAACATATCATCCAGTTCTGAGCGAAGATGTCAAAGGCAACGCATCACTGTCTCTCACACGGTCCCTGCTTGCAGCAGGGTGCTCACAATGAACAGGAAATCACAGCTGCTTTGAAACAAAAACACTATTTCCATTAGCTGTCCTATAGGAAATTATTTACATTTGTGGCTGTCATTACACTAGAAGTCAAACACATCTGTAAAAAAAACAAGGGGGGAGCAGTTTTATCCCCTTACAGGGGGGTTTTTGCTGTTGAATTGCACATTAGCTTTTATTTCCAGAAGAAAACATCCCAGTGTTAGAAAGGCTGACTGCTAGAAAGATGAGGAAATTAATAAAACGTCTCAGATTAAAACCGATAATAAACTTCAAATAAAATTGACCCGTGTGTGAAAGGACACCGATCCCATTTCCCTATCTGTGCTGTCAATAAGTCTGCCACCATCATATGATTTTCATCAACAGTCTGACAGTAAAAGAATCAATAAATGGAGTTGTGTCAAGTTGGCTCTTAAAGACAAATTAAAACACAGCATCTGGTTTTAATTTCTAATGTGATCAGCATCTAAAAAGGTCATTACAGACCTTTTTAACTCACACTTGACCACAAAAAAGCATCCGCTTTTACATTTTAATATAATAAACACCTGCGATGGACTGGCGTCCCGTTCAGGGTGTACCCCGCCTCTCACCCGTTGACTGCTGGGATAGGCTCCAGCCCCCCCCCGCCCCCGGCCGCGACCCCGTTAGGGACAAAGCAGTAGATAATGGATGGATGGATATAATAAACACTATAAAGAAGGCTGTAAATATAGCGCACATAAATACAAATAATCCCGCAAAAAGCAGCGGGCAGCAGCGGGCAGCAGTCCTGTTACGTTTACATATTGTTCACATATCAAAATCAAATCTAGTCCTTAGGTGGTGAATTCATGATGCATAAGTCTAAAGCTTGTCTTGTTCACAAGCGTAACACTAAAACGATTGTTTTAACTTACAAAATGAACATTTAAGATATAAATACTTGGATTTCTTATTCATAAAGAGTTCCGCAGCTCTTAGGTAAGATAAATATATCATCATAAAGTAGCCATAGTTTCAAACTGCTTGAATTTACATGTACAAAAACCTTCACAGAGTTCTGTTACCGCAAGACAAGCCAGACCTCCGTGTTTCAGTATTACAGCTAGTGACTCTTTTCATAGCCAGCTTTATTATCTCACTTAGTGGTTAAGGTATAAATACAAAGTTCATTTCAAAATATTAACAAATAGAGTCTGTAGGAAATACTCAAAGTGACATGTTCATACTGCAAAAGACTTTTACAAACCAAAACACAAAGGTCAGATTAGAAAACAGCTCAGATTAAATGTCTGGTAGATTAATTATTAAAGACCTGATCAGCTCCAGTTCTTCTATGTTAGAAAAATGTATCTAAAACCATAAACGCACTGATTGTTAAACCCACAGTGAGGAATGGTCAGTGATAGTGACAATTTTCCTTCAATGCAAAGTTCTCCTGGGAATTGCTGCATCCCAGATTTTGTGTGGCTGCCATTTGTCATCCAGCATCTGCTTGAAATGGTTGCAGACCAAGCACCAGCAGGCTTAAAAAAAGAAAACAAAAACACCTTCCACATATTTTCTTTCACTATATGCCTTCTTTTAGTTCCTTGCAAATTGCCTCATTTAATCCCAGTGAATCCCTGTGTCCTACTTCTTTATTTCTTCAAAGTCTTTCTCCCTGTCACGATGTTCTCAGTCTTCTGGCTCCTTCTCCTTACTTCTAAAGTGGGACTCTCCCAGAAGCTTTACTGTCCTCTCCTCAGTCTCTTTGTTTATCCCTGAGGTGTCCTCCTTTTCCGGCTGGTGAACCCTCTCCCGGTTAATATCCTGCTCCTTCATTGGCATGCCACTTTTGGCATCTCTGTACGCTCTGCCAGCTCTGGTGTGCTGATGCTGGCCCGCGGAGGCGGAGGATTGCGGGAAGAGCTGGTCATAGGATGCTGCACACAAACCAGTAACAGAGAGCGGATGGATCACTGTGCTCCTCCGAATGGAGGTTAGGAGGTTCTGGGTACGTCTGTTGGACTGGGTTTGATAATGAGGTCCAAACTGTTTTAAGGTGTTTGAAGTTTTGCAAGATCTGCTTTGAGAGCAGCTCTGCTTCCTCTGACTCTCCAAGATATCGTCCAATGCTACAGAAAAACAAGATGTTAGTTATTAGCATCCACTGGGGTAACATAGTGGGTACTGTTTATTGGCTTTCTCACCGTAAACACTGTTATAGATTCTGCTCTCTTCCTTCTGGCTGTGCTTCAGCCCCAGAGCTTGTTTCACGGAGTCTAAAAGCCCAAACATCTCACACAAGGAATTAAGTACGAGGGCGTCTGACAAAAACAAACATAAAAGGTCAGCTACACAGCTAGTGTGGTTAATAAGGCTCTATTAATTTGCCCACAATAACGTTCTACTCTCAAACCAAGTTTAATGATTGATGTTTTATTGAAAAAAAAGAAGAAATAAACTAAAATAATGTTATATTGTTTTTATAAATCTGTTGTACTGTGTTGAAACTCACCCGTCTCTTGCAGGTTTGCCTTCTCACTGCGAAGCTCCACTCCTTTAAGGGTGGTTAACATTTCAGTTCGAAGACCAGACAGAACCTCTCCCATCAGCCCAGAGTTTGCTACGGCCCTCCACAGACCCAGAACTCCATCTAAAAAGCATTTAGGTGGTGCATTTTAGAAATTAAAAGAAAACTGGGAATGTGTGAGTCTTCCATTTTGCATACAGTAAAAATGGCCACAGAGAAATTAGAGCAAGGCTTTGCACCTTATAGTTCTGAGGTTTGAACATGCTATTTTCTGGTGGGGAAAAAATCATGGAAAGGAAAGACAGCAGAAATAAATAAGTAATCTTGGATAAATAAGGTGGAGAAGGGAAGCCGGTGAGATGTCTGTGTCGGAGATTTGAAGTCAGCTGAAGCACTGAAAGAGTAATAAAGTGCAAAGGAAAACACAGAGGGAGATGTCAAGGTTGGAGGAAAAGTAAAAAAAAATAGAGATAAAGGAAGTGCGAGAGGTGCAGCTTGGAGAGAGGATGTTAACTGGGTGACAGATGTGGAGGGAAAAGAGAAGGAAAATGGGTTAGGAAAGTGGTGCTGGTGGAAAGAGAAAGGAGGGCAGGACAGATTTGAAGGAGAATGAAAAATTACCTAGAATCTGCACATAACAGAAAAAGAAATGAGAAATGTTTGGGCAACACTATCTGTCTGTCTGTCCGTCCGTCCCTCCCTCCCTCCATCCATCCACCTATCTATCTATCTATCTATCTATCTATCTATCTATCTATCTATCTATCTATCTATCTATCTATCTATCTATC
>JBAMIG010000006.1:14988817-15009161 GCA_037177335.1 Kiunga ballochi | reverse complement strand
TATCTATCTATCTATCTATCTATCTATCTATCTATCTATCTATCTATCTATCTATCTATCTATCTATCTATCTATGTGTATGTGCAGACTGGCCATTCACAAAATCACTGCAGGCCATTTTAAAATCTGTGGTCCACCTGGAATAATGCCAAATTAGGTCACCTTTAAAAGCCTTAAATCAAAGCTTGGTCCCAGCAAGAAGCAGCCACACCTGGAAATGTCAGCTGCTATATAAAGGGACATGACTCTCTGCCTGCCTGCAGTCAGCATGTTTTTAAGGACAGTCTGTCGGAGTGGCAGAACATCCCACAACTGCAGATTCAAAGGTTCAGTGGCTTGCTGTGTCAAACGGGTCAAACAGTTGCAGGAAAACTCATGAAAAAGAAATCCCCATAAACATGTGGTCTCTTGAGAATTGTGCTACTTCACAGACCGAAACATTTAATCATTTTTTTGGTAAAAACTTTGCCCTTAGACACGGCAGGCTGACACATTCCCGACTCTTCCATCACATTCAGTTCTGTATATCACAAAACTGCATTTCTACCAAAGACTAACAAACCTTCCAATCAGAGCACATTGCCCTGCAGTGTCAACTGTTTTATGCATAACATTGCTTCCTAAACTACAATAATACACCACTAGAAAGTTTAGATTTTGCATACTGTCACCACAGTGATAAATTACAAAAAAACCCGGAAACAATAAAAACCAAGATAATAAAATGGAGGCAATGCTCCTAAAATGCCACCTTGCTTTGTCCACTGGCTTCATTGGCCAACAAGATGCTTTTAGAGAGCATCTCGGCAGTGTTTCAAACAGTCTTTTTGTTGCTGATAGTAAAGAATTTGGATTGGTACTGTGGTTGGACTCTGTTTCATAACTAGCAGGTCACAACTGCAGTCCCCTGTAACAGAGTGAGTCCAACTGTAAAGGGAAAACAATGATGAAGTTTGGTGTTACAGGCTAAAGTTAGGCATTTCTCTGTTTGCCTCTATATTAGTCTCCACTTTACTATTGATGTGTCATGGATAAGCATTCAAACTAATTTTCCCAGAGTGGATAAATGATTACACCGCAGTGAAGCACTGCAGGTTAAAAGCAGATGCCATCAGTATTACCATTCAGAACTAATGTGTGATCAGCAACACTATTCTAAGTACTACATGCTGATATTCACCCGGTGTGCCGTTCCTCTTTCGCTTGGCAGAATATCCATTGGTTGTTTTGGGGTTTACAAGCCGGGATCTTCCATTGCTCCACTCTGCTGAGGAATAAAGCTTATCCTCCGAGTGCTCTTCTACTTCTGATGCACTTTGAACATCACCTGAAATGAGACCAAAGGTGTCATACGCAGCAACAGAAGCACAATAATGAGACTTTAAAACGCAGAACTAAGAGTGGAAAGACAATTAAAAAAGCTTTCTGAGCTTATTTCTGGTTTTTATTTGCCCTTAAGCCCAACAAACACACATAAAAATCCTTCCTTTATTACAAATGTATGGTCCTCAAGCAGCTTCTGAAGTGTTTGCTTTGTCCTCTCAGTGAACAGCAGCTCAAGCATATGTGGGTAAGGGTAAAAAAAAAAAAAAGAAAAACAAACTGTAAATGCCAACGGAAATCTACCTGTCAAGGGAGGCACCTGTCCTCCAACAGGGTCGAGAACCAGACACGACAGGCTCGGCTGCACCGTGGTCCCCGGAGGAGGACGCGTGCTGTTGATCAGCACATCGAATTTAGTGCTGCGGCAGGTGTTACTGCACACGGAGTCATGCTGGTAAAAATCTATCTGGCCAGAGTCCATCATTTTCCTGCAAGGAGGACAAGCTGCTTACAATAACACTGCAAAGTATTTGAGAAAATGTTTCTGCTACGCTGGCGCGGAGGGAGATGAGGGGGTGAATTTGCCAAACAATCCCAGCAGCTTCCCAGAGGTTTTGTTTGACACAGAGCGAGCTGATTTACCTTCAGGGGGGAAAACAGATCAAAAGAGCAGATACTGCCTGTCGAGCTTTGTGTGCTGCTTCATAGTAACACTAACAACAAGTGCAAACATGATAAAGAGGTGCAAAGTAGCACATGGCGACTTACAGGCAGGCTATTTGATGCTGTCATCATCATATTTCTGCCAACCCACTGACTCAGGGATGTAGTGGCAAACACATGCCAGCAGTAATGCAGCTGGAATTTACATGAATGAAAGATGGTCCAAGCTGTTCACTTTAAGGACTGTTACTTTAAGCCCAACACAGAAAAAGCAAAGCAACATAAAAGGCACATCACATACACCAAAAACCAGGAGTTTATTAAATCTCTTGCAGTCAGTTTACCTGAGCATAACCCCTCCCAGTCTGATGGCCCTCTTCCAGTCCTTCAGTGTAGCTTTTCCTGCCAGGTGTACAAACTGCTTAGGACTGATGATCTGCCCATTAAACTGTAAAAATAAAGAAAAAGCTACTCATGTTATACGTTTAATTGAAAGATTTTAAAAAATAGCCATGAAATTATTACTTTATTACAATACATTTAATTTCAACACTAAACTTAAAATGACAAGAAAGTAATAAGCACAATATATTTGTTATTTATAAAGTATAATACAGATCCATGTGTGTGCATGTTTGTGTGGTTTAAATAACACTAAAAGCAATTTGCCAGGCGTAACAGTCCTGTCTGCTGTCTTACCTAACAGCAGACAGGTGAAAAGGATATTCTGGGTGTGTATGAAGTTCTTTGTGATCTTACATGGCCTCTGGTATTTCTGCAGGAATATAAGCCCTAAAGAGAGAGGAGAGCCTCTCTGAGATGAGCAGATGAGGTGTGCTCTTCTGACTGCATACCAGAGAAACCTCCCCATCCTGAGCGGGGCACTTCCATTAGCAGAATACTTACAGGAAGAACAGTTTGTGATGATTATGTGCCAAAAAAAAGGATTTTCTCATGTGATCATCTGATGATGAATTATAAGTTTGATGTAATAGCTGAAATACATACTTTTTGTTTGTTTTCCCAATACTCATAACAATAAATCTAATACATGGAGCTTTGAATGGACCTATCGCTACCAAAGTGTGGCGTTGTGCTCACACTTACACTCCCAGATCAAGGAGGAAGAAAATGGATGATAAGAAAACCTTGTGGGTTTCAGGCAAGGTTGAGATACAAAAAAAAGTGAGATACTATTAAACCTGAGTTCTCCCTGGGTTTATTCTTGTATTTGATTAGATTCACAAAAAACTGTCAGATCTCTGGTCTTTTAGACCATTTTCTACATTTTGAATCATAAGCCATTTTTAAACCAAGCGTAGATGAAGGTCTTGCCCGTGATGAACTAGCAACTGTCCAGGAAATAATCTGCCTCTTGCCTGTTGATTGCTGGGTTAAGCTTCAGATACCTGTGACCCTGAATGTGATGAAGTGATGTGGAAATGGATGGATAGTCTCTGATGTAAACATTCAGATCTTATAATGAGTATAAATGTAAAACTATAGTGATGGGGTAGTCCAGTGTTTACTCTAGGTACCAATGGTGTTTTTTCAGTATGGTTAATGCCCAATAATAATAATAAATAATAATAATATTAGTAATTACCATAATCATAATTGATTGATTCTTGAGCAAGCTACCTCACATGCCTGCTCTTAGTGTAGGAAAATCCTTGAAGATTTTTATATAGTAATACTTACTGTATAACTATTGTAATGACTGAGTAACATTTTAAAAGCCCAGGTAAGGGGAACCTAGAATAAGTAACTGAGACAATACAAACACAAAGCAATTTAAATTAGAAAAACGATAGAAATGTTTTCATGCGTTAAATGAAAAACATTTAACAAAGTAATGTTAAGCTATTAATTTATTCTTAAACACACTTAACAAGTCAACTTACTTTAACACATCTGACATTGATTCCAGGACACACAAACTTCTTGAACAGCAGCACCGCCTTGCTGTCTCCACATGTGATGGGGTAGCCGTACTCAATCTCATCTCCCTCTGCTTGACTGTCATCTAAATAGTCCAGAACAACAACAACAAACATGGCTGTCTGCAGCAATTCTTCATACACCATGTAATGAGTGTATCATAAACACAGCTCCAAAACAATACTGTACTATTCCTTGCTGTGTAAAAGACTGCTATTAAATTCAACAAGCTGCTGATTAAATATATTCATTTACTGTCGGATTGATCAAATTTAATGTGGAGAGTCTTTACTTGCCTTGGTGAGTCTCTATGGCTAGGACTGTGGTGGTTGTGTCGGCAGTGTCATCATTTAGTCTGTAGATGGCGACATATTCACACATATAAAACTGTCATTCACGCAATGGCAGCTGTATATATATTATAAACATTTTTCAAATCTTTTTCTCCTCATTGCCTAGAATCTCAATCTTTGAACTTCAACATGAAATTACAACAAAAGACTAAATGTGAATATTAAATATTAATGCCACTTTGTTTAATACAAACATAAAGAGAAAAGCTAAATAATCCATAAAATATGTTACCCTTGCAGATGCAGAATAACTTGTGTCTTATGGTTGTTGCCACTGCACTCTCCCTCTTCTTTCTTCACCATCATGAGTTGCCCTGAAGACACAGTGACCTCGGCACCAGCCATCCCCCGTCCCCACAGAGCTGTGCACTGAAAGCTGAAAGCAGGCAAGCATGTTAACATCAACATCAGACAAATCTTTGCACTTTACCAATTTTATACACACACAAATCAATGGAAGCCTCCTCCAACTTATATTTCTGGCATGCAATGCTTTCAATCCTTGCACACAGGGCATCCTAGATTACTGTAGAGTTTGCATGTAGATGATGGCAAAGATGTCTTAAGCTTAAAATATAATTTAAAATATGAGGTTTTAAAGATGCTTGCTACCAAAATAAATTATGAACACCCAGAGGAACGTCTAAAAACTAAATGGTTTTGTTTGCAACACATCAGTTAGTAATAAGTAACTTTTGATTTACGATCTGTCGGATGGCACTGCATTCAAAAACAGACATGATTCTTTAATGAACCTTCCCGGTTCATAAAAACTAAACCCAGGTCCTCGCTCCATCCGCAAATGTAAGTAACACACAAAAAAAGCACTCATAAAGGTATAGGAGTGCATTATTGTGCATGAGGGTAAGCAGCATGTATGACTTTAGGCGGCTTTTAAATAAGCATATAGCTGATGTTCATGTGACAAATGCATGGTTCTGTAATAAGAGCTGAGATGCTCAGCTGGCTTGTCTGAAATCCAGATCTGCCAACCAGCAAAGCATACTGGGTGCATTATGATAACAAACACATAAGAAATAAAGCCCTGGCATGCAGAGCAGCTTAATCGTTTTTTCAAATGGGAAAACGTTTTTGAAGAAGAGTTGCAAATGGTGTTTCCTACTTCAAAAAACTTAAACTGTGTTTTTCATGCAAGAAATATTCCATCACAGGGATGAATTATCTATCTAATAACTTTAAATGCACTGCAAGTTTCCAAATAACTGGCTTATTATTGCACTTTGTTTCTATTTACATGTTACACAACATCCAAAATCGTTATGGAAACGGAAATGTATCAGGCAAACGGATTCAACAGGTGTAGACACTTGTCTGTTAATCGTGGGTTTTGTTTGTTTGTTTGTGTCTTCAAAACTGAAATCACCATACTTCCAAATGATGCAAGTGAACCACTAATTTTGACACAATTATGAAACACAGAAAAAAAAGGTTAAAATGAAATGAGTAATTCCTTAGGCATGTGCTTGAGAACATTTGAACTGACATGAATCCTCAAAGAATAAACTATGGATGTTTTATATATGTGTAACTGCATCTGATAAAGTTGCAGTCAAATTGTACTGTAGTATATAATACAGTAGTATGATGCGTTAAGGTACATTTTACAATATAGCTTATAGCCTAAAGTATAAGTATGGTGGATCCAATGTAAAACAAAAAAAAAGATACCTGCACTGTCATTTTACACAACATATCCATTATTTCTGTAAATTATCAGAGTTGTTCACTTAAACTACTGTCACAGCAACTATTTCAATCATTCCATTATGTCATTATTATCCATTAAGTCCCATACAAGAAGCAGCATGATATACAGTAGCCTATCAAAAAACACAAATAATACTGTCTTAGTTATTATAATAATTATTATCATTCAGAAGAATAAAAGACAATCAGGCAACATAACACGCAGAGATCAATCAAATTATCAAAATATTCCACAGTAGGCTATACTAAAGAGAATCCAGTGTTGGATCACAAACAGTTGCGTGCCTTGCTTACCCTCTTTTACCTCCTCAAACTGACGTGTCTTGGCGCGGCGTCACGCACACCCCAGCCAACAACGGTAGCGCGCACTCATGCTACAGAAAGGCGAAATAAAAAACCCCTCGTCCACGCTACAACTCTAAAGCACTCCACTTTATTTTATTTAGCGAGCCCAGTTTTACTTGCCTTTTTACAGCAGAAAATAATGCATCCTCCGCTTGTTAGAGAGTCACGAGAGCATGCGCCAAGCTTCCGAGCTGTACTTCCTGCAGTGAACGCAGCATTTGCCTGAGAAGCATCTGTCCCGCTGTCACGAGAAGCGGTTTGTTGGCACGCGATCTGTAAATCGGTCAAACTGCTCTTATGGGCCTTAGTTTGAGCGCCTCTATATTATTTGCATGGGGTTATGTCTAGCTTCGTTGTATCATTTCCAAACTACTATATAAAAACATAAACAAGGGTCTTTAAAATTAATTATCCATGTATCGTGTTTCCCCCCAACCGTGAATGATATTGCTTAATATGTGCGGCTTTATGTTTGTTTGCCATGTTGGAAGTGCTGTGCAAAGCGGCTGCGTGTTATATTGTTGTTGTTGCCATCTTTCACCAGCAGAGGGCAGAATTTCCACTGAGTTTGAAGACAGTGTAGGTAGGTGCATCATCAGGGGTGCACATGCTGAATAAATGGGGGGTAAAAATAGAGGGTGGAGGTATGTGTAGGTGTGTATGTGTTGGTGGATGGAAGTTTGAGGTTGGAAGTGTTCCTCTTTATAATATAAACTGTTAAACGCAGCCTATTTATGTAGTTACGAATGTAGTTACGATAAACCCAGTTAACAGGGGGTACCTCCGATTAGCCCGCCTCTTTGTGGGAACGGAATGTTTTCCTTGATGGACAGTTAAAATCAACCAATAGAAAGTCGATCTCACGAGTCGTGGCCAATAGTAAATAGCCAATAGTAAATAGCCAATACTCCATGCTCTAACTTTTTATTGAAGCAAGAATCCAGCCGTCGAAGCATGCACCTTACTTGTTTCGCGCACAGCGCTGGAAATCATGCTTTCAAAGTGTGAAAACCTCAGGGAAGCTGTGAAGTCACTTATCGCTGGTTTTTGGATAACTTTTAGTGTTTGTTCTGTCGGTGTTCACGGTCAGGAGGGTAAGATAACAAATATTTTGTTGACGCTTTTGGCAAGATAAGTGTGACGTGAGACGAGTTGAACCACGTTAGCAGCCACACGGATTTATAATACACTGCATTTGCATTCAGGACATTATTCTGTTAGTAATAGCATATTTATAAAGTACTTGTACAAGAAATACGAACATAAATGGATAACATTGTTTTGTTTTTTTACCTAAATCTTCGCTATTTGAAGTTTTCATCTTTGCAAACTGAAAGTAATAGGCAAGGCCTACAGATTCTGACTATTTTATATGATTTGTGTCACTTTGAGTCTCTGTATATATTTGTGTACACGTACTCGTGCTTGTAAAGCAACAGTGCGTTGCTAATGGAAATGGGTCCTAAGGTCGATGTGTGATGTCATGGTAACATTCTTTACATGCTCGTGCCTTGTCCGTGTGTTTACCTGCAGATCTCAGTTATCTTTCCTTTTTTTTCCTTTTCTTTATTTAGCAATACGTAATCCCAGTAGGAATCCCAGTAAACCGTGTATGCAGACACAGATAGATTGAAAAAACAAATATTGGTCTTGTAGACTTATGACTCCAGCCATACCACAAATCTGTCTTGTTTTTTGTCTGTCTGTGGCTTTGGTTCCTCCCATCGGAAGATGATTAAGTCCTGGATAGATTGTTCATACTGTAACAGTTTTAGCTTGTCAAGTATGCTGACTTTTGTGGGACCAGGTTTTAGGAGAAACATTTCTTATGAATGTGCAGTCATGCTCTGATTGACATGCCAGAGGGGATCAGGCTATGTAGTGACAGGTAGCACAGGTGAACATCCTGTCTGCTAGCACGGACCTGTAAAAACCTGCAAGAAAAAAAAAAACTCAGTGTTGCCTCTGACTGGCTTTTCTGCTTCAATTCCAACAACTTTGATTTCTATATTATGTCATTTATCTTCTAGATTTCCCAAATTAGTCTGGAGATGCTGAGTTAATATGAGTCTCAGAATGAGATGATAGTTCAGTGATTAGGAGAAAATTACAGGCCACCCGGAACGTCCTCCGCATTGCTGTCTCTGTGGCCTCCCACCAGAAGGTGACAGATCCATGCTCCATTGCCCACAATGTCACCGTGGCATTTCCAGGGAATCCTTTTGGGACTTGAGGGAAGTATTGCCAGTAAAAGAGTTTAGGGTATTTGGTGCTTTTGGGAAGTAAGAGACCGGCTGGTGTGATTCAGGATGTGTTACACAGAGGAGCGGAAGGCTGCCCTGATGTTTCCCCCTCTACACAAAAGCTAGAGCCTTATATGGAAGACAAAGATGGGGGGTGATGTTTAGACATCGTCTGACCCTGGTTTCTTTTTCAAGTTTTGACCATTCTTGGAGCATGTCACCATCAGAGAGTCCTGAGGAAGGAGGTGTACACACCGCCTCCTCCGCACTAACCTCTGCAACCATCATGGGAACTGACTCATTTATTTTCTCTGACCAACTGGGCTATTGGGCTATCTAAATATTTGCGTTTTCTGTCCCAGATGAAGTGTTAGTCATGGCAGTTGCATATCAGAGGATGCAATGAATCAACAAAATGTTGCAATGTCTCTGCCTTTCTTTTAGGAATCTAATCCAAGTAAATGACCAGGATTCAGTCTTAAGGGATTAAATAGTTCATGCAACATCTCTAATGTGCAGGTTGTAGTTTTTAGGAGTCAAACAGTTTCCTCATTGGCTGTTGTGTCAGAGCTCGGTCTGCAGGGCATGACTTGTTTACTACATCAGCAAAAGCTTTTAATATTCTGTTTCATTAAAACAGTCTGTGGTTCTGTCACTTTGGTTTTGCTTAAAATGACTTCTGTTTTTTACAGCTCTTTTAGAAAGGCAGCATGCTCCAATATCTGCCGACTGCATAAAGAATAAATATGTTATCAGAGAGCAGCTGTGCACGACGCCGTGCAGATGAGACCATCATTCATTATTTAAACAATGCAGTAGTTCCAGTTTGCCAGATGTGAAAAACCAGCAAATATTCACAAGTGCTCTTATATTGAAGTGATCACCAAATGAGAAGTATTTTTGTTCTCGTTGATCTTATCGTTATATATATTTTTTTATCAGGTAATGGCTGTGGACATACACTGCTGGGACCAGAGTCTGGCACTGTAGCATCTCAGAACTACCCAGGAACCTATCCTAGCAATGCTTGGTGTAAATGGAGGCTTCGGGTGCCAGAAGGACGGACGCTTCGGCTGCTGTTCGGCGACTTTGACATCAAGGGAGGTCCGGGATGCAGCAACGGTTCAGTTATCATCACAGACAAGAACGGAGAACCTACCATGGGTAGGTTTTAGATTGATTTGGATGATGTCTCTCCTGTGTCCCCATCAGTTTTGACTGAAATCTTCAATCATAACTGACTCCCAGCCAGGACTGTACGTACAGGTCATGCCATTCAGTTGACACAGACTGAGGAGACAAGTCCTGTTTCGCAAATGAGACATAATGTTTTGCAACCAGCTGTATTAATTTGTGTCCTGAGGCTACAGATATTTGACAGCATACCAAAATTAGGTTTGAGTCGTTCAGGAGGTAGAAGTATTCTGTTAGGTTGCTATTACTGTCAGATAGTAGAGAACCTGGTTTTTATTGGTTTTTTATGTTTCACTAAAGTTATCTTTCCATGTAAATGTTGTTAAATCACAATAGTTTACTCACATAACTCCTGTTGATCAAATTACTGCAATTTATTTTAAGCATTCCTTTCCAAAATAGTTATAATATTATTAAATATAATAAAAAGGAAGAAATTGTGCCTCTGTGCTGTCAAAAGGACACGTATAAGATAAAAAAAAACAATTTTAATGACATCAGAAGTGTTTAAAGCTTCCAAATTTTTGTTTAACTTCCCAAAGTTTTTTAAATGACCATATTTAAGCCTTTTTTAAAAGTATAAATGGAGATGAAGCCACTTTGCCAAAATATGAGAAATGAACAGTGTGATGAAATACCATTATTGTTTTATACAAGTCTTCTGGGATGGAGATGGAGCTGTTTGGTCACAGTGACTGGTGGTAAGTGAGGCAGTAAGAACACTGGAGCTGATAATCCTAGCAGTGATACCATCATGCTGCTGCCGGCGGGGTTAGTAGAGCCACAGAAAATAAAGGAAACATCAAAATATTGGATATTTAAAACTTGGTCAGACTTTGTGGTTCCAAAAAGATTATAAACCTAAACCTGATGTAGTTTGGATAAAGCAGGAGGAAAAAAAAGCTTTTGTCTTTCTAAAGGCCTGGTAGCTTTTTGGAAAACATATGTGATGTTATTATTAAGTCAGGTAAAGAAAGCAAACATTGTAAACAAAGTGATTGTGTCAGAAAACTAAAATAGGTTCAGGGTAGCATACCAAATTATTTTTATGGCTGATAAATAGTCTGTATGATTCAGTTTAAATGTTTAGAGTCTGACTTTGCTGTGACATTCATGTTTGTGTATGTTTGCTTGCAGGTCCAGTGTGTGGGAAGCTTGATGCAACACAGAAAAACGTGACTCTTAAAAGCAACGAAGTGACCATAATGTTTAAGTCAGGCCCTCACCGCACTGGACGAGGCTTCCTGCTGTCATATGCAACAGACCAGAATCCAGGTTAGACGTGTGTTTTTGGTCATGCTGGTCGACTCCAACTGATTCATCATTGTTATAAAGTGAAGTGTATGAATGTAATGTTTGGCAAGTGTCCACAAATGCCTGATTAATAGCTGTGCGCTCAAGTACAAGTGTACTGTTAGTATTTATCCGTGTATGTGTGCTTGTGTTGATGTTTATGAGCGTATGAGTCAGACTTATTGGCATTCATGCTCTGTCACCATCTTTGCTCTGGCATGTTTGCTCAGAAAACAAGAGTAAGGCGTCTTCACCCAGACTGAATGTAGTGAGGCCTCAGGCTTCAGTCTGTCACATGGACTGACTTAATCCGCCCCCCACCTTCCCACCTCTGAGTCTTCATTAGACTGTTAACTACTGCGAGCCCACAGCCATCCCACGCCTTGTACTGCAAGGCCTCTCTGCTCAGGAGCTGCAGATTTAGCAGCTAACTCGTCATTTGTTTCATTACAAATTCTCACATGTGCACACATTCATTTAGGCCTGAAAGGCCAAAATGCAGATGTACAGGAATTAGATTGATTCAAAAGTTAAAAGATGAGTTGTGGGGTTTTTTTTCTTTTTAATGACCGTATGGAGTTTTTTGCTCTGACTGTTCCCTGAAAAGAAACTATTTTAACTGCATATTATGTATCATAGTTTCCTGTTTTTCTCTGAGTTGTTTATAAAAAATCTGGCTGTGTCTGGAGCTGTGCAGACACACAAACCACTGTCCTTTACTGGGACCATTCACTGTACTGGTAAGCTGTGACTCAGGGACAGTAACAAAGGGTTCAGTCACATAAACAGAGATGGCCGCCCGTCCCCTCCTGCTAATATAGCACACTTAAAGCATGCCAGACTGTCTCACACAGAATCTGTGATTGTGTGACTGAGCAAATGGTCGAGGGGGGGGGTTGTTATGTAAGCTCTAGACACAGGGTCTTACACTGTTCAAACCCACCAGCACTTTCCAAGAAGGTATAGATTAATTCTCGTATCTTTTTTTACAGATGTTATCTCTTGTTTACAAAGAGGATCTCATTTTAGCTCGCAGCGTTTAAGGTAAGCCCTTGTCCCCTGCTGTAGAAGCTGTTTCAGTGGCTGCATCTGGTTCTTATGTGTGACTCTGCTGCTTCTCAGTGTATACTGCCCTGCTGGATGTAAGGATGTCTCTGAGGACGTTTGGGGGGACTCTGAACAGGGTTACAGAGATGTAAGCACATTTAATCTGCCCAAGCGGCTTGTGTTTGTTTTTTAATACTGCATATTTTAAACCGCTCCATATAAAACCCTCTTCCACAGACCTCTGTGCTGTGCAAATCTGCTGTCCATGCTGGGGTCACATCTGACAGCTACGGGGGTCGCATCACTGTGAATCGAGAGAAAAGTCTCACTCTCTATGAATCCACCTTTGCCAATGGAATCCTTTCTAAGATGTGTGTTGGTTGTTATTGGATGGAACATTTTAGATCATAGTAATGTCTGTCTGGAGCCAGTCTGACCTTTCATTGATGCTCTTCTAACAGGGGATCCTTATCTGACAAGAAGCTGCTTTTCAGCCAAGGTATAAAACCAGCCATGACATTTCTGACTGCATACAGCAACATTTTCCAGTGATATTCAGTAGTTTTTGCTCAGGAAAAACATGATTTACATTCCTTCTGTTCATGTCTCAAAACAAACTGTAGTGTTTTAAATATTAGAAATGAACTTTTCCACCCTTTAAAGCAACCATAAGCATCTCTTCCTGTAAACACATGATGTTTGTGGTTGCTGTGTATAAAATGATACAGTTCCATAATGGACCGCTTTCATTGGTCTTTTCTTTCCTCATGTCCCTGAACAGAATGTAACAACATCCTGGTTGTCTCCGGTCTGAATGCTTCTTCTTTCTGGGACAAAAATAGTCGAGAGCACAAAATGTTTTCGACCTCCAGAAATATGGAACCGAGTGACGACTTCCTGCGCTGGACGGCAAACAGCAATGATCTGAAGCCGTGGGTGGAAATGGAGCTAGCGGACAAAAGCACTGTCACAGGTAAAATATGTGCATTTATTCTGATTTAAAAACATTAAAAGATGCTTCAGGGAAGCTGTTTCTTAGCTTTGTTAGCAGAGTAGATTGTTTTATTCCTACAACATCATTCACTATATTTTCATTAAGATCTGGAAAAGTAAATATTATTTTCTTTTTCTCAGGAATAATAACAACCGGATCTGTTGAGTACTACACTGAATCCTACAGTCTTCATTTCAGTAAGGACAGGAAGAACTGGAAGCCTTTTAGGGCTTCTCTGAGCAAAGAACAAAAGGTTTGTGTTACATTGTACAGTTTAAATACTGTTAAATAAAAACCTGCTCGCAACTGAACCATTTGCTTCTTTTCTGAAACGTCTATTTCTGCCTGACTTTCTGCTCTTATAGGTTTTAATTGAGGTTTTCTATTATTTTAAAGATAAAGGAAAGTAGATCAAATATAAATTAATGAAAGAAATTCATTTTTAAATTCAAATAAAAGAATAAAAAAAACTTTAATCTTGGTTTTTATGATGAGGAAAGCTGTGTTCACTGCAGTTATCTTACAAGCTTATATATTATGACACAAACCAACAAGGTGGAAGTCTAAACTGCATGTAGTCACATTCATAAATAATATGCTCTGGCAGAGTTAGAGTGATGGAAATACTCGAGCTCACGTGTTGATTATAGAGTCAGAGTTTTAAATACATGACTGATTTCTTTACGAGTGATTCTTTATGCCATCTGTAAAACTTTTCATGTATTTATACAAAGCACTTAGTTTTATCATGTTTCTGAACTGTGCTGCACAAATAAGCCTGCCCTACCTTTCTGCCTCCTAGGTGTTTCAGGCCTACACCGATGGTCACTTTAAAGTGCTGAACAGCCTGTTTCCTGCTGTAGTAGCCCGTTTTATCCGTTTGCAGCCATTGAATTGGCAAGGAAGAGCTTCTGTGCAGGTCAAAGTTCTGGGCTGTCCTGCTGCAAAGGCCACACCGAGGTCGCGGGCCCCGGCCGGTGAGCAAAAGCTGTTAGACTTTATTTTACTTGAATAAATTGAATCTGTCTACTCGATAAGTAGAGCAGTCAGGTGTTTCAGATGTTAAGTTTGGAAATCTTTCTACTTCCCCAGCAGACTCTCCGTCCGTCAAAATTAATGTGGACATGTCACGTCCAAGCCCCTCTCCCACTCCCACAGAGGGCTCGGTGTTAATGGAGACAACACTAAGTATGAACTGTTGCTGTATTATTTGCTCATGGTAGATTTTTTTACCAGTATTTAGCAATCTGCACATCCTCCTCATCATCATCATCAGTAACGGATGCAATGTGCACTTTAAATCTCACTAAATGCATGATGTATATTTCAGTACTGTTTACTTACACTCTTGCAGGCTCCAGCCAGCCAGCAATAGTGGGAGTGGTCCTAGGACTGATCATGTGTGGGAGTTGTTTATTGGCTGGAGTCTGGTGGAAAAGAAGGTACCATCCATTAAAAATTGGTTTGATGTCTGTTTTGTACACACGACGTTAGACTGCATATAATTTAGTTTATCCTCTCTGCTGATGGTATTTTAGGTCATTAATATTCAGTCTCAGGCAAACAAAAAGGTTTATAGTATAGTTGCTTGTTATAGGTTGGGCTATTTGGGAAAGACCTTAATTTGGTTTTGTTCAAAGCACAAACAGATTCACTGCTTATCAGCTACAGAAACTGTTTTATTTATGTAAAATATCTTCATGGCCCATACTTTTTCTTTTTAGGAAAAAAGACTCACAGTTGAAGTACTCCTTACCCACAAGTAAGTCAAGCATTTACATATTTTGAATAGTTTTGTAAAGCCATGTTAAAACCACTGTATCTCTTTGTGTCGATCAGGTTGTCAGAGTTTTAAGGCAAAGAGTCCACAGTCCGAGCTTATTTCCTACCCGCCAGTGCGAAATGTCCATGATGCTCTACCATGCCCTCCTGTTAATGGTGAGAATCCATGCACATCAGATGTTTTTCTCTCTTTTTATGTAACTGAAGACTAATGCATTGGTTTTTACCCTCCTGCGTTCATCCTGCACAGTCCCAAGCTTTGGTGGTCACTGAGCGGCTCATGATGGGCCTGACAGGCAAACACATCACTCTGCAGGCCGTCTATTCTTCCCTCTTGCTCAGCCCATCACCCAGTCACAGTATAAACATTCCTTTCTTTGCTCTGCAGAGCTTCTCTGAAAGAGACCCTTGAATTGGAGCTAGATAAAAGCTGCCCCAGATACCCCCAACCCACCCATCTCTCCCTCCCCCAGCAAGGCAGCATTCACTCAAGCGTCCACTGATAAGCAAGGCAAGAGAGGTCAATGCTAAGACATTAAAAGCACTCATCACAACAACTTCTATTTAAAGGAGGGAGAGTGTGTGAAGTGTGCTTAGATGGAAAAGCAACATTTTTCTATTGTAGTCACAGATAAGGTTTGTGGAAGTTCAGGCACTTCCAAACTACTTGGTTGAAAACATCCTATACTGAAAGGATGCAGATCAGTGATAACTAATTTCATATCCATTTAATAACTTTATAATTAATATTGAGAGTATTAAAATGGCTCCACTGTCATATTTAAAGCTCATAAAATGATCCTGATACCAGCAAGCATTTTGTACAAGTTCTGTTTTGATTACTATGCAGTTTTATTGCCAGTCGATGTTACCCATTACAGATGAGATTTAGCATCTGCTGGCTGCTCAGGGCAACATGGAGCAGGTCTTCATGCGCAGTAAAACCGTTGGTGCACGGCCGTACATCTGATCAAACTAAAAGGTGTCCCATCATCTAGCTGAAATCCTCTAGCTACCCCAAGCAGCTCTAATCTATTTCACTAATGTCTAGAGAGTGATGCCAGAGTCATCTAAACTCAGTTTATGCTTCATCTCGACTGCTATGTTCATCTCAGGACTGTTGTGTGGTCCTGCCATCCTCACACAACCCAGATTCAGTCCACTCTGTTCACATCAGTGCCTTCATGGTGGTCAAACAACAACCCTGTCTGCCACCTAGTTTTTCAGGTCTTGTCTCTTCAGAGAGCATTTTCTTAACACTTGTTGCCTTAACAACACCTGTCCTGAACTCTGTTATCCTTCTGTAACTTTTTCTTGTTGTGTTTATGTCGTGGCATTGACCAGTAATTTATAGAGTCTGAACTTATTGCAGGTTAATGGCTAAAGAGCTTTTTTGGCTGCGTTATATCCAAAACTGATTAGAATTACATGAGACGGGTCCTTTATTGTGAATTGTATTAGATAAAAGTATATATTAAGCCATTCATTTACCTGAAACAAAGACCTCTTTATGTCTGTAATACAGATACTTTTGATGCATTTTTTTTAACCTTTTCTAGATTATGCCACTCCTGCTCATACAACTGCTGGACAGAAAGTTGGTTCAACATTTAGACCTTCATCAGACGAGTGCTACACCACCCCGTTCCCCTGCATACTGTACGACATTCCAGACAACCTTCCAGAATATGCAGAGCCACTGCCTCCTGAGCCTGAGTATGCCACACCTTTCACTGAGCTGCACCCCGAGCCCAACCTTCCAACTTTGAGCAGTATCCACCACGGCCATACACACAGACCTCACGTTCCAGCATCCTCCACTGGTGTCAGGACAACACCCAGCCACACTCAGTATGACTGTCCCTCACACAGGATGCTGTCCAATGGCTACTGCACTCCAGCTGTGCACACCAGCGGCCCACGGCCAGTCAGTGTGGTCTATGCAAAGCCCACGTCCAGTGACTCTTTACTACAGAAGCACACATATGAGGAGCCTCTGTGAGCGCAGTAACTGTAGAAATATGGAACTTTGGACCAGTACACATGGAGTATATCAGGGTACACTACTCAGAGTACAGAGTACGCTCTGAGAGCCATATGGATGCAAATTTTCCTCTCCGGAAGCATGTATAGTTGTGTTAAACAATAGCAGTGTTTTTGAAACTCTGAATAAAGCTCCAAATCCTTATAACACTACACCTTATGTTTTACATCAAACATGAAGAAAAAAGCATAAATATTTTATTAATTTACAGAAAATGTGGAAAAATGGTTGTTTCTGTATTTCTGAAGCAGATCTCAAAAACAGTGGTTCTGCACCTAAATATTAGTTTAGTGATTCACAGGAACAGTTTAGAGTAAATGTGAGTTTGTAATGAGAAATGCTGACACTATTTTTTAACACCCTAATTTTATTAATTCCTTCATTTTCTGTAAAGTAAAACATTGATACTTTTCTTCATGTTCTGGTGTAAAATATAATGTGCAGTATCCCCAATGAATGAAAATAAAGTATTTTGAGCTTTACGCACATTTTTAAAAGACACTATTTTGAACACAACTGTACTAGCATAGTTATTGTTCCTGTGATGCACAAAGACAACAGATTTGGTTGTGTCATACTTTTACTGATCAAATGTTGAATCACAAGCTGCACTTTTCAAAAACAATGTATGCAAGTCTATTTAACAAATGATATATAAATAGGTTGATACATAACAGTGAACTAAAAATTACTTGTGCTCACAAAACATTTACTATGTAGATTTCCATCATTTTTAAGATAACATATGATACACTGTAACAAAGCAGTTGAATGTTATGTATAACCACTAGGGGGCTCTGGTGAGCTTCAGGTGTCTGATGTGTCATGATGTATGTGCTTGTTTTACAGTCTGGTGTGCTTGTTTGTAAATCCTCATCACACTTTTGTTACATATATTAAAAAGTACATTTATTTTAAACTGTTTTGATTGTAATAATGCAACAGAAAGGCATAAATATACAAGGTGGTGGTGTGAACGACTTTTACCTCGGAAGAAAAAATATATATCACAACTTCTTTTAACATGATTAACTTGAAATGTTTCTGTTTTTAAGCTTTTGCTGCTATACAACTTTTCCACAAGTGAAATTAACTTTATTAAAAATCATCTAGAATTTTTTTAAATCAATACTTAAAACCCCGACGCCATGCAAGATTCATTGGATACTTTGTGTACAAAATGAGAATCTTAGATATCAAGTGACTAGATAATATAAATACATTTTATAACACAAATTTACTTAACCTATCATAAAAGATTTTTTCCTTTTCTATATGGAAAAAAAAATCAGGTACAAGTTCACACTTTTAATAAAATGTTCAAAGCTCATCAAATGAGGAGTCATAGAGCATCTTTGTGTTTTTTAATAGAAAAAGAGAAACTGCCTCTGAATAAGGCTAAATGAAATGTCATGAACCAAAATACCCGCTCGTTCTGTGTGTTTGACAGAAAAGGGATTCAAGGTCAATTTAAGTAAGAATTCAACCTGTAGCGGCATCAATCAGATGACCTGTATTTTTACGTCATATTATTGTGGAAAAGTACATTTTTTTCATTATGATAAACATAATTTACAGTAATACTTTCAGTATTTATAGTTACATAGGCAGTTCCCGCCCTCAGTGGGTTCACATTAATATTATTTCAGCCCTATTCACTGTGACTGAATGTCCTCATTGGTGCTGAGGTTTTTCCTCTGACCCTCTTCCTCCACTCTCCCCTCATGGGAATAATGGGCCAGAGTTTGATGTCTGTTCCTCGATGGTGCGTCTTTAAAACGGAGACCACAGTCCTCACATGCATACAAAAGACGCTCTCTCTGACCTCCTTCTCCATCTGTCTGCGATTTCTTCTCATTTCCATGGACAATAGTGGAGCTCTGATGAGCAGCAATCCCCTCACTATCTGGAGTGTTACTTGCATTTGCCTTGCCGCTGGTTCTCGGGCGGCCAGGAGAAGAACCCCCAGCTTCTGCTTCTCCGGTGCGTTCAGGTGCCAGTCCGTGGACTGTGCGGTAATGGAAGCGGATACCAGAGCGGTTGGAAAAGCCTTTCCCACAGATGCTACAGATGAAGGGCCTTTCTCCTGTGTGGATGCGAGTGTGGATTTTAAGAGCTCCTGACTGGGTGAAGCACTTTCCACACTGGTTACATCGGTAGGGCTTTTCTCCTGTGTGGGTCCTCTGGTGGGCCCGAACTCCTGCTAGGTGTGGAAACCCTTTGTCGCAGAAGCCACAGGAATAAGGTTTTTCCCCTGTATGAATCCGTCTGTGGATCTTCAGAGCTCCCGACTGGCTGAAACTCTTTCCACAGTCGGCACAGGAGTAGGGTCGAGCACCCGTGTGCACGTTGAGGTGTATGCGGAGGTTACTAGGAGAGTTGAAAGCTCTACCGCATTCTGTACAAATGAAGCCAGGTGGTTTGTGAGCATGTACAGAGCGCTGGTGCTGCAGCAGCTGCGACGGTCTGGAAAAAGTGGCTGAGCAGTGCATACAGGGATGCAGCGGCGAAAGGGTCCTGGCTCTTTCTTCTTGCTGCTGTGTTGGTCTTTGATGGAGGTGGCAGACCTGGGAACAGGCAAGGGAGCACTGACAGGACAAACAAGAAAGAGGGCCAGAAAGTTGGGCTGAGTGGGCGAGCTGAGGACAGGGTAGGCAAGATGTTAAAGGACAGTGGTGGTGGTGAAAATGATGATGGGCATGTGTGTGAGAAAAAGGGGACTCTGTGCCTTCTTGGTGGCTGAGGAACTGGGAGCAGGTTTGCAGGCTGCGGTGGCAACACAAGCAGGGAAACATTGGAAAATGGGACAAAGATGCTCTGGAAGGCGGAGCGTCAGAGTTTGGTTCCTGGGTTTGTGTTTCTCTCTCTGATCCATCCTCTCTCTGTTGTTGGCTGGACATCCTGCACTGCAGTTCTGCTGCTGTGATGCTGCTCCTGTTGTTGGGTACAGTAGTGTCTGGAGAGCACATGTTGAGGCCAAGGTCTTTGAGCTGGTGTGCGGATGACAATGAAGATTGTCTTGGTACTAAAGTTTCAAAAGATGGGTGGGCACTGGAGAACGGACAGCCAGGACAAGTGCAAGTGTGATGCATTCCTAACCCTAAAAAACAAACAGAAAAAAGACATTTTGCAGAACAAAAGAATAAGCTATATTTTCTAAGTTTCTCACCTTCTCTGTTTCGTATTTCTCCCATTATCTGTGATGCCCCTTGCTGGATCGGCCTGCCTGGAGCTGTTCTTCCCTGTTCTTGGGCAGGTCGAGGTGGCTGCAGAGGTTGAAGGGAAGAGGCTTTGAGCCCTAAAGCAGCGGAACCAGAAGCTGAACCAGCAGAAGTCAGGTCCCACGCTGCGCTGAGCATATCTGGCGGTTTTTTGGAGGAGTTTCCAGATGACA
>JBAMIG010000006.1:14943556-14988717 GCA_037177335.1 Kiunga ballochi | reverse complement strand
AGCTGAACCAGCAGAAGTCAGGTCCCACGCTGCGCTGAGCATATCTGGCGGTTTTTTGGAGGAGTTTCCAGATGACAGGAGGTCACCAATAAACTGATGCATCTCCATCCAGGAACACTGAGCTTGCTGCCACAGGGACATAAAGCAAACACCGTTTGACAACAAGGTCCGGGTCATACTGAGAAAACTGAGAGCTGACTGTAAATTAAAAGAGTCGTGACCCAAACTAAAACCATTCATTCCTTTCTAATTGTACTGACATAAAAATAAAAAAAAAATGACAGCGTCGCTTACTTACAATGTCGCCTCCTTTGTCTTTATCCATAAATTTGTCCGTTTGCTCAGAACTGACTGTTCTGCTTTACAGGCTTAATTTAAACTCTTCACACACAATGTGTTTAACATCTAAATAAAGCAAACGCAATAACTATATATACACACGCACGTATTTGCATTACACTTCGACGTTTAGTCCACTTCCAACATCCCGTCACCCGATGTTCCGTTTCCGGTGTCACAGAAAAATGTGACCCGTCAGAATTTGTGACCGCTGGGGGGCGCACGTCTTCATTTCTCTGCATAATATAAGCCTCAAGACAAACCGGGTCTTGAAAAAAACTTGTATATTATACATTTTTTAGTCCCTCAGTTAGAAAATTGAAAGCTAAATTCAGCCTGATGATGTTTCAGAAAAGGCACACATTTATGGGGTTCATGTGATCCTGGCGATGTGAAGGTCACGTGTTAAAGAGTAGCTAAAAGTGATTAAATCAAGTTTTTAAACACTAAAAAAAAATTTTATATACTTTTTTCAAAACCTCGTTTGTGTTATGAAGACGGACAGACCTGAGAGAAATGTAAACAAGCGCCGCTCTCCGCAGTCATATAGTCTGATGGGTCACACATTTAGCTGTAACATCTAAGTCACGAGACAAAATCCTACTTTGTCTTCCAAAAATAGGCTACAATAATCAAATACGAAATAAATAAATCAACATGTTTTAGTAGCTTAAGTGTATGGGCATAGGCATAACAGACATTACAGCATCAGCTCACTACATAAAAATATAATTACCTGTAAGGTGATAAACTTTGACCCAGTCAAAAAAAAGGAACAAAGCAAACAAACAAAAAAAAGATGAATCTGTGAAAACACTCATTCCTGATGGCCAACAATGCAGTGGCTGGCCTAAATTATATCAGTGGAGCCCGATGTGATTTTTTGTCTGCTTTATCTCATCTATGACAAGGTTTTTCAACAGGCAAGTATATCTCTATCAATAGTTTTATTGTTGTAATGGATTAAACAGTAGAGAAAATTTGCTTATAGATTTGTGGAACTTGTCCTTTCAACAATCTCAGGTATAGTACCCAGGTTTACACTATTTATATACAGAATTTGTTAAACTAAACTGAATTTCTTGCACAATATCTTTAGGTGAGAAAAGGTCCTACCTAAAATGACAATTATTTCAATCTTACAACTTCAAAACCTGATAAGATTGAGGAGTCTTGCATAAGGGACAAATTTTTATTTGCCTTTAGAATGAAACATTATACATTTATATAGATTACATAGTAAATCACAAAGTAATCTAATGTCAGTACCATCTGTAAGTTAGCAAATATTTTAATCACTAGAAATCCCATTCATTTATATAAAATAACAAAATTCTGTTTGCAGTCGAGTGTATGTAAAAGTAACACCTTTCTACATACAATTACAAAGAAATAATGACAGGTACCAATATTAATGCTTATAGAAATCCTGCATATTGCATAGGCTTCATCAACCCAAAGGCAAAAAAGAATGCAAACAAAAACATCACCCCCACCCTAAAAAACTGGAATGAACTACAAATACAATAAGAAATCTGCCTAAATGTACAGTTTATATAAATTAGTGCTGGCTATGTAACATCAGTGCCATTTTTTAAGTCTGTAGTTATTGCAAAGAATAGATGTTCATTGTCTGCAGGAGTGTTTTCCCCACCATCCAAAGTACATTTTATTGGTCTGTGTCAGCACAGACAGAGCTTGAAATGGCAACCTCTGTTTTAATTTCTCTCTCAGGCCTGCAATCAGTCAACTGGCTGGATGTGGACAATTTTGCATCAAAATCGGGACAATCAGGCGAGTGAGGCTCTTTCTTTATATCCACAATTAGTCCAGCAGATGCTGTGGAGGCAGTAAGAGGGGAAGAAACCGTGGGATCCATTTTTAACCGTTTCACGTCCTTGCACATGTCCAGCTTTCTTACACTGCTTTCACCATTCCCCTCTGTACTATCGCGCTTCTGAGCTTTTTGCCCTTCAGAACCATTTTCACACCTTGAGACTTCAAATTCTTCCAGCTCACTTTTCACTGGAAGAACAGGAACACTGGACAGGTCACATTTAGACAAGTTACATTTATTTGACAAATCTAAAGGTGCCACTGTGTCCTCCTTAACTCCCGCCATCAACTGCATGGTGGGGTTAAGCAAGGATCCAAGCGAAGCATTCACTGGCAGCTCATTATTTGTCCCTGGAAAGGAAGACGCTTGAGGCAGAGCTTGTACGGCTGCCACTGGTACAGTTTGAGAGATTGCAGATGGGAGTGAAAGTCCACTGGTTTGACAGACAGGAAGAAGCAAAACAAGGTTTGTGCCTGGAGGCGGCTTTTTGTTCAGAGTTAAACTCCACAATCCATTTGATAGTCCAGATTCAGCCATTGCACCTCCTGCCACAAGTCCAGATATGCTGGCGCCCAACACTGGTTCAGCAGGGGTATTTGGAACATCAGGCACTGCTGTATGGGCTGAATCTAGTTTAGCTTTTATTCTACTTTTCTCAGACAGAGGGTTCTTCAGGCTCTGTCGCCTCTTAGAAACACTCTGAAATAGAAAAAGACAAGAAATACTATCTCAGTCCTTCATTCAACTTGCTAAACAGAGCTAATGTTTTAAATGCTTAAACACAGAAAGACATGGGTGTTGTTAGTTGATGGTATGCTGTGTTACAAAGCATGCAGCAGCAGTTCAAAGTAGACTGGTGTAAATATAAAAACAATGAGATGATAGTATCCCCAGCACTCACCACAGACGGAGCAGGTTGACCGCAGGTCTTGAGGTGGCCGTCGTAGTTCTGCTGATGGGGGAAGCCCAGGCCGCACGTCTGACAAAAACAGGGAGACTGACCAGCATGACCGCCCATGTGGGACATTAACAACAAGGCTGAGCGGAACCCTTTTCCGCATTCAGCACATTTCAGGACCCTCTGGTGAGCCCCTGCATGCTTCTTCAGCTCCTCTGAAGTGTCAAATCTCTGTCCGCACTCTAAACATCTGATTTCGTCCGTTTTCTGGTTTGGCTCCTGGTTGCCCCAGCAGCCTGTGTCCTTTTTGTGCTGCTGGAAGTCTCCCTGACTTAGAAACTCCCGCAAACACGCCACGCAGTGAATGCGTTGCGGTTCACATTTGTGTAGGCGGTACAGCTTAGCCAAGCGAAAGTGACAGCGACAGCGTATGCAGGTGTAAGGCAGCAAGCCTAGATGGGAGAAGCTGTGTTTGAGGAGCGCATTCTTTTTAGTGAAAGTTTTTGTGCAATCTGTGCATTTAAAATTGCGCTGGCACCTCTTCTTTCTGTGGCGTGCGAGGGATTTTTCAGAGGGGAAATTGTGGCCACATACCTCACACATAATGTTCACCATGCATTTGTGTAACTGCACATGGGCTTCACAATCTTTACGGGAGGTAAACACCCGTTTGCACAGGTCACACTCGTAAAACAGGTCCTCAAAGTGAGTTCTTGACAAGTGGTGGGAAAGTTTCTCCTGTGAATCAAAGCCAGTCAGACAGATGCGACACCAGTGGCGCTCCACTTTGGTCTTGGCGTGTGTGCGAAGATGGATGCGGTAGTTGTAGATCTGACAGAAGCGCTTACCGCATTCTGCACAGCAGTACGGACGCGCTCCTGTGTGCAGGTTCATGTGATCTTGAAGCTTGAATTTGGAGGGCAGCTGGAGGTCGCACACGCTGCAGCGGTAGTCACCACAATTATTTGGTTCTACAAAAAAAAAAAAAAAAACAGGAAGGAAGATGATGAAAATATGCCAATGACAGATCACTGTAGTCCTCAGTACTTTGCACATTTTACTTGGTAAATTCTGCGATGATTTCAGTCTATTCATTTTATTAACACATTTTTAAAACCAGATTACAAAATTTCCCATTTATTTAAAGTATTGTATCTTTACCTGAACTTCTTCTGCCCAACTTGAAAGATTTAGATGATTAATGTTTGGAATCAACTCAACATTGACAGCATGAAAACATGGTAATGTAATCCATGTTGCAGTTTTACAAGTAAAGATATAAAAAATCCCCATTTTTGCCACCAAAGGGTTCAAGTTACTATTTAAACATGGTGGATAGGATGACCGCGTTGAGTCCAGTCAATCACTGTGATTTTGAGAGGGGAAACGCTTATCCAAGCTTAAAACCAAAACTAACAGTTCACAGGGTCTACATAATGACAACCTTTCTGCATCATATTTGCTCCATGAATGAATTACAGTAGATCATCCTGTTTGTATAGATTATGATGTTGGAAAAAACAGTCAAACTGCAAAACATAAGACAACAGATCATATTTTCCTGAAGAAAGATTATTAGGCAAGCGGCAGAGAGAGTAGCTTGAGAGTGTTGATAGAAAACAAGAAAATTAAATACACTGACTATTTTTAGCTACCAGTAGTCAGTGATATCGCACCCAGGTATTTTTAAAAAAACAGGGCTGAGATTTAATTGTAATTGCAGGATATTAAAAGTAGTTGTAGAGGCCTCTGGCTGCCTGGTTAAAGACCTCAGCTTCATATTTGTGTGATGTCTGGTTATATAAAATATTTATGAAATTAGCAAACATACATTACAACCACTTTTTTTTTAGCTTATTTTGTTATTGGTTGATGCTTAATTGTTTTTAGTCATAACTTACCACAGTCTTTTTGTTGTGAATTAACCTGTTATGACTTTGTTTAATTTAGTTTTAGTCTTTTAAAAATAATTTTCTGGAAAATTACAGGCTGTCCTTTGAAACCTTTTTTCCCCTTATCCTTATAGGGAACCTCAAAGATATGACAGAAAAGTTATTTAAGTGTTTTTGTGTGTGTTTTCATAAACTGTGTTCTCATGTTCACAAATAAAATGTCTAATTGTCATCACATGATGATAAGATGCCAATCATAAACTCACATTTCACAATCATGTCATCTATTCCAACTTTTCATCTTACCATTGCTTAGCTCTTCCTCGTCCACCTCATCATCTTCATCAAGTTCTTCCTCATCAAACACGTCTGAAACTTCACTGTCGTCCGTGTCATCCTCCACTTCCTGCTGTCTCAGCTCCTGGACGTTTATCTCGTGACTTTTTTGTCCATCTTCCTCCTCCTCCTCCTCCTCCTCAGTAACCAGCTGAAGGGCCTGTGTAGTGAGGTCTTTCCCTGTGGACTCAGCAGGTCCTGTCTCGCTGATAACCCGATCGTCTTTTTGACTCTGTGTACGGTTCAGCTGTTCGCATGGTAATGTCTGTGTTACACGCGGGGACACATCAGATATTCTGGATACAGCTGCTTCTTGTCCATTTTGGATTAACAGCTTCTGTTTCTGTGCAGCTGATAAGGAAGCCGTAGAAGGGGAGTCATCAGACGGCCTTTGGTGTCCCGAAGCCCCCTCCTCCGGCTGCAGGACATCCGGAAATCCCAACTCTGTCAGCTGGATGTCAAGGGTGTACTCAATGGACATAACTGCTGGCTGAGGAGGCAGCGGAAGTCGTTAAACGGAGAGGAGCAGGTGTTTAATCAATTCTCGATAGTCGTCATGACACACAAAGCATTATCAGTCAGTTTAACACTAGTAAGTAAAATAAGCCCCTCAGGTCATACTTCACTTTACTTTTCAAGCGACTACATTTGTAACAGAACTGTTCAGTCTCTTCATCTATTAAAATGTTACTTTTCCTCTTCAGATAAAATTCCTTTGTGGTACACCTTCCTACGCCGTTGGCGAACACACCTGGCCGGAGCAACCTACGATAGTAACGCTTCGCAAGCGTTGCTCTCGATGCTAGCTTTTGTAACCTGAATAAGTGAGATGCGTAACATGTATATAAAGACATGTATATTTGTAAGAAAAAAACATTGTTTTACCCACACCGGGTGAAAAATTAAAGCAGTAACTTGCAAGTTAGCTAGCTGCACTCACTTCCCAGATAAACATCGATCTATTAACACAACAAAGGCAAACTAATGAAGGAGCGGGAGGAAAATTAGATTTAGAGCGCTCCTAGTGGTTTGGAGTGGTACTACATGCCATACAATCAGACGGCCTTGCATGGCTTTTCCTACAGTTAGTGTCTAAAAAATATAAACATATTTCCTCACTTTTATTCATGACATTTTATGATAGTGTATTTTATAAAGATTTTTTTTATAAACAGCCCTAAAACTTTGTCCAGTTTATTGACAACAAACACACCTTGGCCTTTGTAATCCAGCACATTGTCCACATTTACACAACCGAATAAAACAAAGGACCAGCTTTTGACCTCATGTCCACAACCAATTACTTGATTTTTGCCAAGTTGGTCTGCAATTTATCCTAGAAAAATGTACATTCCCGTACCAGTAATGTCATTTGTGATAATAGGAACTTCCATATACCAAATTCAGGGGTGTCATAATTTTTTTTAAAGTTGAGAAGAAATGCAGATTGTATAACATAAATGCCAGGTAGTCTGTTAATCCAATTTCATTTGTAATATAAAAGCCACTAAATCTACTTTGAGTAAAATTATTTTAGTACTTTAAGTTTAATTTTAATATAATTTGTTGGCATAAATCAATCAAATAATAATGGTCATCAAAGTAGCACTATAATGTTACTTATAATGCTTTAGAGAAACATTATTATGTAGTTGCTTGACTGTTGTTTGACAGCAGTGTTGCATGACGGGATTCAGTTATGGACCTGCTGCATCAAAGAGCTGAGAAATTCCTTGCTCAACCCGATGAGCTACATCTCACCCAAAAATGTAAGTTTAAATTCATTCTCTGCTAACGCAAGCATGTTCTAGTATTTTCACTGAATGTGCTAACTATAACAGTGGAGGTCGTTCTTATACATACTGTATATGTATGCAGAAATGCTTCACTTTCCAAGATGATAATATCAATTATATGAAGACTGAAATAATATAATCTGTAATTAGACATGCCTCGGTGCAACTGACTGCTGTAACTTTCAGCTCCTGCACATTAAAAACCACGTAAAGACAAGCTGCTTAAACAATACATGAATTAAAGGAACATCTTTATGGGTTTTCACACAGAAAAAGTTTGCTGTAAGTAATGATTTCATTTACCATGTGCTACCAATAAGACATATATTCCATTATTACACAAATTACAAAAGAAATCACTCCAGGGTTAATATAAATTACAAAATGTTACATATAAAAGGTGTTTGATGGTTGAGCCTCTGCATCAAAGATCCAAATCAAATCAATCAATATTTGTCATGAGATGCTGCAGTACTGTTGCAGTCTGTTATGCTTTGCCCTACACTGCTAATTATACAACTGACTCAGTCTAATTTTACATCCCAGTTCAAACCAAGAACAAAAACACACAAACTCCGGTTTCTCCAGCAGCCTCCTTCAGGAAAGCATCATTTATTACATGTTTGCAGTGTCCAGACACATTGCAGTGAGGAAACAATCCAGTCAGTGAATAGCATGATTAACACAGTTCATTATTAGACTCCATGATGTTACAGAGCCACAAGTGCTTTTTAAGAAATCTGTGAAATGATTAACAAGCGAGGGAGGAAAAAAAAATGAGTTTTAGTGTAGAACAAATTTGGATCAGCGTGGATCATTTCTGCCCACATGACAACCGCTCCATGTTAAATCTGGAGCATTTAGCCAAATAACTCTGAAGGAGAAATTCATTTAAAAATAAATTCACAATGAAATTTAATTTAGAGATTTACATGATGAAAATATCAAGTGTAAAAATGAGAAAAAAGCTGTACATGTGTTTAACAAACTGCCTAAACAGTCCAACAGAATATCTCTATGAGGCAACTACTTTAGAAATATGTACTTAAGTCAATCTGTTGGGAGAAAATGAGAAAGGTTTTTGTTTTCCTAAAGCACAAAATAAGTTTATAAACTCAAGACACCAAGTATTAAATTCATAATACACATTTCACACTAAAAAAGAGGGAAAATTATTTAAAGAAATTACTCAAAGCAGTTTATTTTTTACAAATAAACAATGTGTTTTGACAAATGGTGTATAATAATGATTTAATACTTGGTTAGTCAATTTATGAGACATGTTTAAAATTGTATCTGCTCATAATCACCTTTTAATCCAGAAACCTGCTAAAAAAACAGATTTTTAACAGTAAGGTTCCCCAAGTTTAAAATAAAATAAAAAAGGGACAATTAAGGTCTAAAATATTCCAAAAACCACAAACTTTCTGCTTTTCTCAATTATCTCTTTGCACTTGGGTTTTCTGGCTTTTCATCTGGGTGACTTTTCTGGTGAGCTTTCAAAGTGCGCTCACGGCCAAAACTCTTCCCACAGGTCGGACAGCAGAAACGGCCGATGGCGTGAGCCCGTGACATGTGGGCATCCAGCTGCTCGGGACGGGCAAAGCTCTCTTCACATTCTTCACAGGGATGGGCTTTCCGGGGGGTGTGCTTTTCCTTCTTGTGGGTGCGAAGCTGAACCAAGCCAGGGAACGTAAGGTCACACTCAGGGCATGAGTGCTGACGAGCTGGACCAGGATCTGGTTTGAGTTTCTTCTCCTTTGCTGAAGCTTGAATATCTTCTTCTGAACTCTTTTTATCTTCTGTTTCGGATTTTGGTACTGCTTTAGAGGGACGGCCACGCTTCATTCCGCCAGCCTTTCCCTTTTCCTCCGCTGGGGTTGCTGCCGGCTCTGATGGGCTGCTTTCCTTCACTGCCTCCTCGGGCACCTCCATCTCTTCCTTCTTTTTCCGCTTTCCCTTTTTCTCTCCGCCTGCAGGCTCTTCAACTTTGGAAGGCCGACCACGTTTCTTGATGGGTGAAGTGCTGCCGTTGCATTGCTGACCTTCGGGATACTTCTCCTGATGTGCTAAAAGATCTGATTCCACTTCAAATCCTTGACCACACTTCTTACAGCGGTGAGTTTTTGTAGGGTCCTCTGGCTGTTCTGCAGGATCCACATCTGGGCGGGGATGCTGGGTCAGACGATGAGCGCGCAGCAGTCCAGCACTTCGGAAGGTTTCATTGCAATCTTTACATACCATTTGTCTCTCCGGACACACCTGTCTTCTATGGGCAGTGAGCTATGCAGGTTAGAGGGAAAAAATATCATTATTAAGTTATTTGGGACAAAATATATGTCCAACATTAAGATAGAAATGCTTTGACACAACAAAATTTCATATACTTATTTAGCATAGACATAAAGGACTTCCTGGAGAAGAGCAAAACCCAATTGCAGCTCATCCAGATGCTAAAGCTGTAAGACTGAAAGATCTGAACACATCACACCAAATTTAACTTCTTTACACCGGCGTCCAGTGAATGTTGTAGCATGTGTGCAAAACTGTGCATTGGGACGTCTTCGGGGAGCGGACTCAAAGTGTCCCGTGTACACTACATTTTGGGGATCTTTTGATCAGCGCACCCTGGTTGCCGATGGCAACTTCAAGTACTGTAAATAAAAGTAACATTTGGCCAGAAATACAATTACATGTACAACTGTGGCTGTTTAAATGTTCTGGTAATTTCTTTATGTACTTGAAGCTGCCATCAGCAACAATAGGGTATTATTGCTCACCACACCTTAGGGTGAAGGTAAAATAATCATAAAAGCTGCGTCAACACGTAAGCCGCAGTGTTTGAAGTGTGTGAAAAATATTACTGTAGTTTATTGTGAATGCTGCTATTTGTTGTTGCTTCGTCCTCTGAAGCACCTGTAATGCTTTTCATGATTTTATGAAAGACACTTTGAATTGTCTTGAATATAAAATGTGCTGTAAAAATAAACTTGCCTTGCTTACTAAATGTCATCACTTTGCTATCTGTCCTTTATATTATTAATTAAATAGAGAGCCAGATGCCAGTTGGTCTAACAGGAAATGAGAGCAGGCATGGAGGAGGAGAGGGACACTAAGGCAGTGAGCTGTAACTGCAGAAAGCTTGGACAGAATGGGACCGATTAATAAACCAGAAAATATTAGTCAGATTGTGCAGTCAGTTTATGATAAGCTTTTAAACCCATCAAATCTCCACTGCTGGGGCTAAGAGGAATCTCCAACTCGCCCCTTGTGCTCTGGGCCAGCTTCTTTGGCGCATAACCTCAGATGCTGTTTGACACCCTCTTTTGTTGGCGATATTCTTCCTAGGTAGAAAAAAAAATCCTTTTTGGGAGCAGTACAGAGGCTCAGTCACACTTAAGGACCTCACCTGGGCTCCTACAAACAGCAGGTGATTTGGCAACTGCTTGGAGAAAGCTCAGATTTCCAGAGTCCATTCCACCAACAACATAATAGCCCTCATGTCAGAAAAAACAAGGAGGGTGCTGATTCTGGAGCCGATACCGTCTTGGGAAGACCAGCAAGAGGAAGCATAGGTGAGGAAGAGGGTGAAAGATGCTAACCTGACAGAATGTCGCAGGCAGGCGTGGATGACCTTGTGCCTGCCTATCAACGTCTGCAGAGGGCTCACAGGACGTTCCCTCTGCATTAACTATAACCTTCTAGGCATTGTAGTATTACTGGTCCTCACAGAAGGAAGGCTGTGAAACACAGCACTGGGAGCAAAAAAGCATCAAGGGGCTGAGGTTTAGGAGGAATGATTCAATGAAGAATGCTGCTCAGACACAGGCCAAGGTATGATCAACACCAGTGGTGTTGCGTGGGTGAGAGTGTGTGATGTTTTATCCCTAAACACCTGACAACCCTGGGAAACATCACTAATTATGTGATCAGAGTGCATCGGAAGACGTATCATAAAACTATGAATTAGAATAAACTCACCTCAGAGAACGTTTTAAAGCTCTCCTTGCAGTGAACACATTTGAAAGGCTTGTCATCCTTGCTGTGTGTTGGCTGGTGCTGTGTCAATTCCTCAGATGATGGAAATGTACGGTCACACACGTAGCATGTAAACAGTGTGTTTCCCTGTAAAAAAAGTAAACAAGCCAAAAAAAAAAGCAAAACGAGGACAATTGAAGAGTTAGGATGACTAACTTTACTTTATCTATGAAGCAGGGGCAACAGGAATCTGTTTAAAGATTTTAGTAAAAAATAAGAATTAATCTGATCCAGTAGTGACCAAGTCGGGTCCTGGAGATCTACTATCCTGCAACTTTTAGATACATGCTTTCTTCAGCACACTTGAATTAAATGAATATCTCATTATCAGACCTCTGTGGAGATTAATTACATGTCCATGTGGAAATTCAGCCATTTGATTCAGGTGTGCTGGATAAGGTGAATCTAAAAGTAGCAGAATGGTTGCTATCAAGAACTGGACTTGGGCACAGATGATGATGGTATATACTGAGTAACACTTGTATATGTTATATAAAAACCTCACATGGCCATGTAGTTTAATGAACTGCAATTATCTTGTTTTTTTCCTCATTTTCTGAGCACTAGACTTAATTTAAAGGGGATTAAAAAAATTCCACAAATGGACACACTGAAAATGTGTACTGCCTTCCAACGCTACCTGCTGAAGCTGTTGTTTATACTCCTCTCGGTGGCTCTTTTTCATGTGCCTCTCCTTGGCTTTGGCGCTGCAGAATGTGATGAAGCACTGGAAACACTGGAGGTTTTCATGTTGGTCTGAAAGTTCAGGCAGGCATATGGTTATGATTTCATACATTTTAGGAAGATTACTGAATATGTGAGCAATGTAACACTTACAAGGTTGAATGGTAGGCGCTGGAGGTCCATTCAGAGTGATGGGTTTACGTGGTTCTGCTGGCTTTTCAGGGGGAGCTTCGGGGGGTGGATCTGGCAAGGCTCGCCCCATCACTATCTCTTCTATGTTTAAAATTTCAGAGTCCATGCTGTGGTAGTAGATGGCCTTAGCAAGCTTGCAACCTTTCTGAGTTAAACTGAAAAACAAAAAAGAAACTAAGCATTAAATGTAAGGTTTACTGTGGAAATAACAGCGATTTGATTAACAGCGGGAAAGAACACAATCCTAAAGTTGAAAACACAACAAATGACAGCATAACAAAACCTCAAGGTTAAAAAAAAAGTTAGCATATCTAAATAAGTTTTGGATTAAACTAATATACATATAACTCTGGGCTTGTTAAAATAATTTTCGACATCCACAGAAGTTGAGCTTCAAGCTATCGTTAAACCTCAGAGGCCCGCCAGCTAAGCTAACTAGCTCTATGCAAACCAACAAGTATCCAATATCACGAAACACGCTAAAAATGATTATACAAACCTGGTCAACAAATTTAAATGATTCAGTTACCAATTATGCTCACTGTATTTAACCACTATGTACGTAGCTAAGGCTAATAACACAGTACTAGGCTACTTGAGCGCGCTGACGCTAGTTAGCTTCCCTATAGTTAGCGCTAACAATACTCGTCATTCAAAGAGGACCGCAGACTCCGTGATTTCTCCTTCTCAGTTTTAACCAATCACTCTTGGCATACAGGCGTTTGCCCAGAATTTATATTAAACATGACAGGTAGCTTCGGTATACATTTTAATAGCAATATAAAATACAGCAGACGTTACCTCTAACCGCTCTTTGAAGGTAGTTAGACTGAAAGAGTTGACCCTAGAAGTGTATCTACTAGATTGTACACTTCCTGTGTATGATTGGCACAACTAAGATGGCTGCCATGGAGTTTTCGGTGATATTAAGATGTTTAACAAAACATTTAAATTTAAGCGATCCACTTTCTAAAGTTTCCTTTTAATAGTAGCTAACCACATATTGTACTGTAGCAGGTAATCCAAACTATACCATTTGACGTTAATGACTCCCTTATAGTTAAAAATTATTGCACTGTTGCATCTTTCGTATTTTCTAAAGATTACTTATTAATTTGTTGCATTACGTAATACATTTTTACCTGCAGCATATAAAAAGACCGCTTTACGAATTTAGTTAAGTATTTGATTTATTGTTTGCACCAACAACTAAACTACTTTTCTATACAGCCTAAATCTATGATTGATGTTTGTCACGTGACCCAAAAACTTTATCAAAATACATTGTTATTATTATCACCATTATCAGTGCGTAGTGGGAGCATGATATAAAAATAAAAAGAAATTGTGCGTTTTTTAAAGTCTTTTATTGTTTTGTAAAACCAGAATAAATAACATTAGAAATTCAAATTAGAAATTTACAGAACTAAGAATCTTATGTAATGTAATGTAAACTTAACCATTTAAAAATAAATAGTGAAAAAAAGCACATTCATATTTACAAAATGCAATTTACCAAAGCATCTGTCTTATTTAATAAACTGAATTACAACAATCCAACAGAGAAATTATATTGGCTTTAAAATGCATCTTAATGTTAATACAAGGATAAAGGAATTCAGTTTAACTATAAAAAAAAGCTACATTCTGCATCAATCAGCTGCAACATTAAGAGGAAACACTGCTTATCATGTAAAAGTTCTGTTGCATCCATTAACATGGATCATGCTTGCCTCTGAACATTTAAGACATCAGTCACATTTCAGCACATAAAAAACAGTACTACCCTGCAATAGCAGCCTTCCTCTGCTGTGTACCCTACAAAAACAGCTTAGGAAGTACCAACAGAACAGTCCACGGACCTCAGACTTTAAAACTCTGGCGCTAATCTGATGGGATCTTAC
Organism: Kiunga ballochi; assembly: GCA_037177335.1. NCBI lineage: Eukaryota > Metazoa > Chordata > Actinopteri > Atheriniformes > Pseudomugilidae > Kiunga > Kiunga ballochi. The sequence goes on along the minus strand of JBAMIG010000006.1, from coordinate 14,974,801 downwards.
GGCATTTGTGGTAACCAAACTCAATCTGCAAAGAGCCCACCCATGGCCTAGAAGACCCAAAAGAAGTTTGCTATTGACTCCTTTCCAGCCCATTATGCCCTCAGGTGTTCTTATCAAAACTGTTTGGCAGCAAAAAAGAGGATCTAATGAACATTAGGCAGTTTGGTTTGTTCTAACGTTGTGGCTCATTGGTGTTCAGAGGAGAAAAAAAGGGAAAGAAAGTGGTCAAACACTAAACTTTTTCCAAATTCCCTTGATTATGAAAATTTAGAAAGCAGTTATGGTTACGAGAGATGCACAGAAAAACGCAGCATTTAAGGCAAAGCACTCGGGAGGTTCTCTGACAGTCCCCAAAGCGACACCTGCCGCCTTCCCCTTCAGTGAGCTGCTCTGGCCAGTGGCCTGAACCATCGTACCGCGTGGCTGCGTCCGGCATTGGACTCTCCTCCAGCCGGATGGGATTGGGAGTTTCACTTGTGGCATGAGCGTTCTCAGAGGGAGGCTGAGGGGGGACGGAGTCCTGGGTGTCCGAGCTGCTAGATAGGATCAAAGCCTTGGACACTTCTAGTCTGAAGGCCATGAAGGTCAAAGGTGCTGACACTGCTCCGTTTTCCTGACGGTACAGGAGCCAGGAGTTTACCAGAGCCGCATCTACGAGGTACCAGAGCACTGCTTGTGGCCAGCAAGTTGGCGCAGAGGCCATAAGAGGGATAGAATATAGATTTAGTAAATCTCTGTTTAGACGAGCAGACATCTGGGCTGTCTCAAAGCTCTCTATTAGTGAAGCTATGTTCCTCTGGTTATTCCCTGCAGTAGAGAGTATGAAACCACAGTGTGACCTGCGCAACATCAACTTCCCATCAGAGCTCACAAACTCATCTCCCATCTGTCCTCGTGCTCCTCCTACCCTGCCTGCTCCATGAACCCCAGCAACGAGAAGGCGCTCCAGCATTGCAGGAGTGGACAGTTCCTGTTTGCAAAGGAACACCGTACTGCCTCTGGGCGACACCTGCTCTACGGCATCTTCTTTGTCTGAGAGATCCAGTTTAAAATCCACACGTGAGAGTAAACCACCAAAACCAATCAAGGTAGTGCAGAGGAGAGAAGGCCTGTTATCAGAAACCTTACCAGTTAAAGGAAGACTGTACTGGTCAATGGCATAATCCCCATGTTGTTCCAGTGGTTGGCAACCTGTGTTGAAATGACTCAGTAATGGCTGAATCTTCCATAAAGGATCATTCTGTGCAGCGCTGTTTTCATTGTGTCCATGGCACGGTCTGTTATCATTATGAGAAATTACACCCTGACCGCTCAGACAAGCTTTAGCTTCCTTTTGGCTGAGAACACTACTACTGCTTGGATCATCTGAGGGAGAAGTAAGTCTTAATTTGCTGGAAAGCTCAAGAAATCGGGTCAGAGGAATGGCTTCAGCAACGAGGGGCACCTTGGTGAAGTCCTCCCAGTAGAGCCTTGGACTGGGAAACTAAAAACATACAGAAAAAGGCTTGTGAAGCTTGATACAAACTAATAACCAAACTATGATTAAAGTGATCAATTCAACAGGAATACAAACCTTCAAAGTTCCCATTGCGATGTGTATCCCAACAAAGCGTGCAACCTCTCTGCACGTCACAGGAGTTGGCATTTTGGAAAGTTTATTTGTACAAGTGGCTATTTCTACCCAAGTATTCCAACCAAAGTATTTAGAGAAGTAGTCAATGGGCGTTCTGATCCCGTTTTCCTGCTGGGGTTCTTGAAGACTCGCTGAAATTGAGACACTTCACAAGAAAAAAAGATGTATAATTACACGAGTGCTACTTTTATGCTTAACTGTCTCATGTATGAACAAACTTAATAAACTACTACAGTACTAAATAATGATAAAACAGTGGACACATATTCCTAATTCATTCAGTCAAAGCTTGGAGTTTCCCTTTACCTTGGTGCCGTTTGATCTGCTTGTTGTTTGTTCCTGTTGAAGAAGGCCATTACTTCTGCTTCTGTGTCACGATGCGGATCAGACAATTCCAAACAACTTGTGTCGTTTTCATCACAACTCCGGAGGAGAAAGTCCCTGAAGTCAGATGGATTCTGCCACTCTGAGTCTGATGCTGCAGCTGAGAGCACAATAAATATTATCTTTACAGGACAGCATAAGAATTTACCTAAAATAGTTGCAAATTGGAATAACGTTGCACAAACCCTGCCCCTCTGCAAAGTCACTGCCTCCTGGTTCTGACGGCATATCTCTAACTAGTGTGTCCCGATAGTCTGGAGCAGAATCTCTTCCTTCACCTGATTTAATGACAATAAAATGTCTTTCTACAATTACTGGTAGAACATTCATATAAAAGTGGTAAAACAGTTCCTCACATGCATCACAATCTGCAGTCTGATGCTCAGTCGGATTTGCATCACTGGGCTTTTCTGGTGTGGATCCCCTTCTGTTGCTCTGTGCAGCCCCCAGCAGAACCTCCCTCTCCTCTTCCTTCACAGGGTAAAAGATACACTGGTTGGTATTGAACTCTGGGCTGACACGGCGGTCCCTTGTTGTTTCCCCACACTCCATGACTGAAAACAGAGAAAAAACAAACACACACACACACACACACACACACACAACACAGGCCAGTTTGATCATCAACCACCAATAAAACATTTACATTGTGTCACTGAATTACTGGTATGCTGATAAACACTCAATGCTAATGCTAACATTAGCTATACAAGAATAACAGCAGTACTAGTAGTTGATGGAAGTGGAGAGGACTACAATAAATGTAAATACTATAAACTGGGTCTTCAACTCCTCAGATTCCCAGAATAAATTAAAATTGCCTGACATTTATTTGATCTATTCTTTGACGAGGTCTGTTTTGAGAGTGTGACACATTAGCTGGAAAGCTAACATGTAGGTGTTATAAGCTGATGTTGATAAGAAATATAACAAAAGCCTAAATTGTAAAAAAAAAATAAACAAAAGCAATTCCAAAGAGTTGACGCAAAACTCCATGTGATGTGTGCGTGTTTGGATATGAACTTGTTAAGAATTGTATGTGTACAAAACCAGATATGCAATAATAATACTTACACGGGACATCACTGTTTTCAGTATCGACCGGCTCTGAATTCCATTGCACGCGTTTGCTGGCTTGCTGCACCAGCTGAGCATCGTTCACCATAGAGCCGCCTTCTTCTTTCACCAGGACAGTCCTTATATCTCGGTGAGACTGTGGCTGTGCACTCACATCCTGTCTGTTTGGACAGGTGGAAGCAACCAGCTGGAAATCAGAGCTATTCTCTTCTATCTTGATCTTCTGCCTTCCAAGAACTTCTACCCCATTCTCAGAAACTCTTTCCAGTCCCTGGAACAAAAATAAATTTTGTAAATGTTTTCCACGATGAACAGAGTTGTTGTTTTTCCTCCATCTTACCGGTTTCTGATTGCTCCTCGCTGACATCAGACACATCTCCTTAGCAGCAGCTGGACTTTGTCTCGCGGTAAGGAATCTCTCTAGGATGATGCCTGGAGACTGGTCTGCCTCTCTATCATTGTCCTCTCCTCGCTCTAGTGTGCTTTCATTCATTACCTCCTCAACACTTGTGGTGACTGACTCTAGCTCAAACACAACTGGCTCCCCATTTGATTCCTCCAATGCAGGAGGAACTGCTGGTAAAGATGTACCAGGGGCTGTAATGGCTCCTAATTCAGGTCTGGTCAGTGATTTTGTGCTGACCTCGCCGTCCATCTCTTCTGAGAGAGAACTTTTTTCATAAACTATCTGACAATCTTGGTCATTCTCTGATTCAGTTCCTCGGACAGCACCTGGAACTGAACTTTTCTTCAACGTCGAATCTCTTTTTAGATGTACTGGCCCTCTTTTCCTACCTCTTGGAGTATTCCTTACACCTTTCCCTCCCGCTTTTCTCTTCTGAACTGCCGTTTCTTCCTCCTCCTCTTTGACCTCCACTTGATGAGTGGAACATGACACAGTTTGAGAAGTGAGGCTTCTTTCAGTTGTCCCATCACTAACTTGCTCAGAGTGTTTGTCTATGCTTTCACTCTCAAAACTGCAGCTTGTATCTGGTTCATTTTGGGGGACAATATCTGCAACCAAAACTGGATCCTCTCTCTCATTCTGCTCTCCAACAGTGACTAAATCAACCTCTAGAAGCAAATCCTCCTTAACATCCTCATCTTTGGTACCTTGGACTTCAGACCCAGGAGTCTTTGTGACATCCTCTTCTTGCTTATCTTCATCTGATGTCAAAGGCTCTTTTGTCTCAGAGCTCTTTGTCTGTGTAGAGGTTAGTGAAGGGGCTTCGGATGTAATAATTTGCTGAGCGTCAGTATTTTTCACCTCATCTGATGGTAAGGGAACATTTGTAGAGACATCAGACTGAATATCTGCTCCCGTTTTACTTCCAGCCTTATCGTCATGAGAACTCGTTTCAACATCTTGAGGAGGAATTTGTAAAGACGGGGATGGAATCAAAGCTGGAAAGGAGACGCTTCGCTCCCTGTCCTCTAATGCCATATCTCCTGCCTCAGGCTCAATATCCCAGTCTGTTGCAGCGTTCATCGCATGAACTACCTTTTCATGTGCTTTTGGAAGCTGGTAAAGGTCCAACCTTGAGACGCCCTCAAAGATGTTCCCATTGGTGTACGTGAGGCTTGGACTCTCCACAATATGCGCAAACGTCTTGTGCTTTTGAAGAGATGACACTTCACCAAATCTCTCTCCGCAGTCCTTACACTCTAAGGCACGCTTGGAAGTTATGACGCCCTCTGTCTCCACCTTTGTAGAGCTTTTACGTTTCCTGGTTGTCTTTGGCTTGGTGGGCAGAGTCTCAGATTTCTGATTGGAAACTTTCAGTGACGACAACAGGGAAAGAGTTTTCTGATTCTTCTTAGCTTTCCCTCTTTTCTTTTTACCTTCCAATGAAGGATGGTTGGGTGAATCCGTTGTACTGTGATGAGATGTTTGGGACTCACTCGGTGATGCTTCTGGTGTCTGGGCAGATGCCTTTGAATGGTCTAACTTATAAACCTTTAGCTGGGGCTGCTTATGACCTTTCAGTAGAAGCAGGGAGTCTTGTGTTATGTGTGGCTCAGGTGCATTTGCCTTTTTGACTTTCTCATCTCTTGACAGGCTTTTCTTTGCCTTCCCACCTTTCACACTCTTGGGTTGATCCTTCTGGATGATTTTTCCTTGTTTTTTCTTTTTAAACATAGGTGAGGCAAAAGATTTGTGCTCAGTTGTGTGCACCCCACCTTCCTTGGCTGCTTTCTGCTTCTTCATTTTACCTTTATCTTCTGTGATTTGTGGCACCTGTGGCGCCGGATTTGATGGGGATTTGTTGACGGCATCTCCTGACACCATGTTTCCCTTCGTCTTGTTCTTTTTCCCCTTTCCTCGCTTGGTCTGTGATGGCACTTTTTTCTCTGAGAGGTTTTTTGTTGACGTCTTCCCTTGTATTGGCTGGCTTTTCTGTGTTGGCTTCTTCTGTTTCTTGCTTTTCTTGTCTTTGCTCTGAGGACCAAATTTGACCACGAGATGAGACTTCTTTGCTCTTTGCCGTTTAGCAGGTGTGGCGTTAATCTGGAAGTCATCATTGTATATAGATCCAACCAAGTCTTGCATATATCCCTGAAAAATAAACGTCCTGGCCGGCTTTCTTTTACGTACTTTCACCAGCTCTTGAGCAGACATTACATTCACGGGTAACTCAGAGCTTTGTGACACTGGTTTGGTCTGCAATAGTGAAGGAACCTCTTCTTTAGCAGATGGCTTTTCTACTTCAGATGGGTTAGTCTGGCCCTCTACTGGCGATTTCTCTGACGCATCCTGTTCAGCCAGTCCTTGTGTCTTCTCATCCATTTCTGGGATCGGATCTACGCTGTCTGTTGTCACATGTGAATCAATGTCTTGTTTGGAATTGGTTTCAGATTCACTTGTAGCTTGTGTGAAAACATCTGGAGGAGCAAAAGAGCAAGTAGGAAGATCCTGTTGCTCTGGGTTTAAAGGTGTTAACTCCAGCTCAACTGTGGACATCAGCGGTGGGACAGTTAGACTAGTTTCCTGCTCTTCTATTACAGCTTGATCTGCAGTCTGAGCAGGAGTCTCCTGGTCACTATTTAGAACCAGAGAGGAATAGGCAATTTCACTTTGTGGTTCGGTTTGGGATTGTTCCAACTCTAAAGTTTGTATCAAAGCCGGAGTGAGCTCCAATATAACTGTTTGTTCAAGGTTTTCTTTGAGATTTTCATCCTCATTCTGGCAAACCATGAGATCAGAATGAACCACGTTGATCTCCGGTTGTTGTAGTATCAGCGGCATCATCTCTCCTTCAGGTCTGTCTGTTTGTTCAGCTTCAACAAGTGTTAATTCTATATTTTCACAAGCTGAAACGTGAGTTCCAAGGGCTGAGAAGGGGGGGTTTTCCAGTTGTCCATCTGGAGTTATAGGTTCCAGTATAATTGTTTGCTCCATTGAATCACACGGGTTGTTTAAAGGGTCCAGTTCAGCGTCCTTAGAGTCACTTTGTCCTGTCAAATCAATCTGTGGTGGAGTTAAATTCAAAGTCACCGGCTCCAGCGGCTGCAATACCTGTTGCACCTGCAATGGTAGGGCATGAGGCGGTACCTGCCCCAATATCACAACTTGGTTCACTTTCTGCACATTTCCCAAAGATTCGATGAGTTTGCGAATCTGTTCAGTGTCAATGTTGGCATCAACTTTCTGCAGAGGTCCATTGGGTGCCACTTGGAGCAGCGTTGGCTGGGAAATGGATATAGGAGTTATGATGGGTGTACTTTGTTTCAACAGGTGCCCAGCTGGACGTGCATTACTGGCTGCATTATTGTGCTTAGTTTTCATGTGATGCAGCCGTGTTTTCAAACTCTTGAAAGTGGCCTTGCACAAAGAGCATGGATACCTGGTTGTACCTGAGGAAAATAAACAATGAAAGCTGTGATGTATTGTGGGAATCACATCAAACCATAAAACAGTACAGAAAAAACAACAAACACATTAATACTGTTTCAAGCACATTTGACAGCTGTTGTGTTGTTTCAGGATCCTAATGTGTGCAATGGTATTATACTCATAAAATTGGTACTTTCTTACCATCGTTTTTCTTCTGTTCTTTTTTAGCAGAACCACCTTTGGCCTCTCCCTCTTGTAAGTGTGCTGCCATATGTTTTTGCAGCGCTTTAGGCATAGTGAACCTCTTTCCACATTCTTTACACACATATGGCCTCTCTCCTGTGTGTGTGCGCTGGTGATACCTCAACAACGTCAGTGTTTTGCAAGTTTTGCCACATTCAGTGCAGGCGTAACCATCCTGGCCAAAATGAACTTTCTTATGAACAGTGAGCTCTGATGACTTCTTGTAGGCTAGACCACAGATGGGACATTTGAAGGGTTTCTTTTCTGTGTGGGTCTTTTGGTGCGCCATGAGGTCTGTGGAGTTTGTAAAATGGCGGTCACAAACATAACAGGCAAACAGGGCGTTCCGCAGTATGCACTGCTCATATTCGGCTGGATGGCTCAGCTTCAGATGTCGCTCTTTGCTCTTGTGATCACTGAAGATTATATGGCACTCAATGCACTGCAGGGAGAGCTGAGATGCTGCAGGACAATAAGGGAGGTAAAATGTTTAGAATTATCATCAATAACATCAATATTCTTCCATAGAAAAGTGTTTTTTTTTAAAGTGTGCATTAACTACATCTCTGTAGTCTAACGGGTTTAAATAGTTTCTAAGAAATCCTCTTCTCAACTAAAAAACAGCAAAATGAGGTTGCACACTTGCACATGATAAAAAGGTTTTGAAAAAACATCCATATGAGGTGTTGTTAAAAGAAAAAAGGACTGATGGTAAGAACAGCCTGGTTCTAAATATTTTAAATTCACAGATAGTAGATACTCAATTTAAAAAGATTAGTTTGAATATTTAATGTGTTATTTTTGTCAAACACAAGCTTTAATGTGATTCTATATCATACAGTACCAAGTAGGTCTCCTAATCTAAGTCAGATTCAACAGTCTTGCAACAAAATTGCACATGCATCACCTACTGCTGCCTAACCAGTTCTTTTTGTGCATTCAGTTGTTTTTTTTTTTTTCTTCAAAAATACCTTTTTTTTTAACTGGCTTATAAAATCACTGTTACTATAAACTTAACGTATGTGGATTTGTTACTGGGAATTGTCTTGAAATCTTTATAAATATAAAATAGGCCCTGTACAAAAAATGTGGTAAATTAGTCATATACAAATTAATCGAATTATTTTAAAATACTCACATGTCAGAGGTATAACCAGTGGTTTGGACATGTCCATCTTCAGAGGATCTATCATGGCTTTCTTCGAAGGAACATACTTCCGACCATCATTTACACTTTTGCTCTGCTTCTTTGCATTTTGGGCATCACATACAGGATTTGTAGTACTATCAGGTACCAGTTCTGCTGAGGCACTTGGTATCGCTGTAAACTCCCTGTCCATCTTTTCAGTGTTTTTGCACGACTCAATCTGTGGCTGTACTCCAAGATGACTCTCCAATGGTTCTGCGACATCCATATTTGTAGGCATCTCTGCATTTTGCTCCTGTGTCTGACATTTCTCTGGTGTCATCACAGTTTCCCCCCCAGTGGGAGCAGGTGATTGGTTCTCCTGGTTTTGTGCATCTGATTCATTCTGCTGGGTCTGAACAGCAGTACTCAGTTGTTCCTCTAAGGTTAATATGGGCACAGGGTTTGATGCGGTGTGCGTCTGAGTCTGCATGGCTCTTGCTCCACAGCTTTATAGATGTTTGTGAAATCAGGTCCTTTACACATAAACACACAAATTATTTCACTCAAGTAAATAGTGTCAAATATGTCAGTACCAGTAACGCTCCTGAGCTTTTATAGGACCTGCACTTACATGTTTAAAAGAAAATAAAAGCCATCTTTGTTACCCATGAGGGGACAGCTGGCGGACAGGACTTATAACATCTGAATTATAATATGAAAGGAGATGTAGGGCAGCTGCTGCTGGAGGCTGTTGTCCACTTTGTAAGTCTTTAATGTGGCTGTTTAAGGTGATACAACTTAGTTAGTATGCTTTTAGTTTTCTTGCACAATCTTTTGCTAATAAAAACAAATACACAGATAAGGGTAGCCTGGTTAGCCTAGTTCACACATTTGGGTAAAATTAGAAGGCAAATGTTTGCATTTCTGTTGTTAACGGCGCAAAAGATGCAAAAATCCCCTTACTTTTTAAGTCTACTCTTCAACACAGACGTACAAGCAATTGTGATGATGAAAGAAGATGCATAACAAGGTTACCTGGGCTGTATCGTCCGCCCAAGCATGTCCGCGTCGTCTGACAATAGCCAGCACGGAGGAGCCGCAGACAGTGACGTCACGTCTGACAAGCCGCGTACTGTGAATCATGGGATTTGTGGTTTTTCCAGTCAAACGCCAAATGCATCATTTTATCATATTATACGCATAGCATACTTTATTATGTACATGTTCACATAGTTTAGGATAAGAGGTAAGAGAGATTCAAATACTATGTACACACTGAAATCTACATATTAAAAATAATAAAAAATAATCCCAAATTTTCAAACAAGACGTTTGTTTCAGATGGATTGTAGAAACCTTAGGTATCAAACTGCTGTGATTAAATAAATTATGTAGCATATGATCACTAGACTTTTCAGCAACATTGCTCATAACATCATAAATTATTTCACACTATAAAATGCTCCAACTGTGGCCCATTTTCCTAACAAACAATGTGGTTCTAGTATTGAAAAATAAGCTAAAGAGATTGTATAAAAGTCCCCCATTTACTGTTGTCTTGTTCAATAAATAATGCATTTGTAACTGCACTGTAGTGGTGTCTTAAACTTCTTATAAAACACTGCCAGGTATTCAACTTACTTTGTAAAGTTTGACAACCAAAAAAGAAAGCACAGTGAATGTATTTTAAAATGTTATTTTATTCAGCTTTACAAAAATCATGATGCAATGTTTACCTTCAGGTTTTTATTACTTTGGTTTTCTCCTCTGGTTTACCAAAAGTACACTCAAAAAACATTGCATGAGCATGAGCTACTCTTGAGTGCTGAGGGTAGTCAAACTGTAGTATGGCACTAAAAAAAAAAAAAAGAAAAATTCAAAGAATAAACAAAATCAAAAAGATAATACTAAAAAAAATCCCACAGCAGCATCTTTAATCAGCAGCTCAGAGGCAGAAATGGAAAGTTTTGTATACATTTCATCACTCTGCGTCACCCTGTGGCAACGGCACCTCCCCAGTTGCATGTTTCATGTAATGCAGGTGTAGGTTTGCCATTTCATCAAAGCCCATATCACATTCAATGCACTCCCATTCCCAATACTTGTGCTCTCTGTATTTGTTTGGTTTACTCTCACTCACCTGCAATACCATTTCTGACTGCACAACTTCTGATTTCTCATCACTGGACGCATCAGGCCAGCTCAGTAATTCAGGAAGCTTGAAGCAATGCACAGGCTCCCCACAATCAGACTCCTCAGAGTTTTCATCACAATGTACAAAATCAGCCTCTTCAGGTGGACTTTGACCTTCATTTTCTGGCATGCTTTCTTCCTGTCCCGACTCCTCTTTCATGCTTGCGTTCACCTCTGGCTCATGAGTCACACTGGTGGGGAGAATGTTTGTTTGAACATTTCCTTCCATCTCATTGATCACAGCAATCCCTAGAGGTTTGCAGTATCGCCCAAATTTACCACTAAAATGTTTCTTTTTGTGTGCCATCAATTTTCTAATAAAACAGAAGCTCTTTCCACACAATGTGCACTGGTGAGCTTTTGCTTTTGTGGGCTTTTTTGGTAGCTCTAAGCGGCGTTTTGCTGTACGCAGGCTCTTTATATTAATCTTTGGCTTATGCTGCATCAAACTGTGACTTTGCAGATGTTTATCAAGTGAAAAATCATCTGCAAAGCCTCGAGAGCAGATTAAACACCAAAAAGGCTTCTGGTTATGCAGTTCAAGGTGAGCCATCCACTTGTTTGCAGATGTGAAGGATTTGTTACACAAGTCACACTTGTGTGGAGATGATTCATATTGTCTGTGAACTCTCAGATGACCAATCAGACGCGTTCGCCTGATGAATGACATGCCGCAGTCTGGACACTCGTACTTGCGTAAATTCAGGTCACTCTGGCCCGGGGGTTTTTTGGAAAGGGGTTGGGTTTCGTGCATCATTTGGTGTTTTTTAAACGAAACCAAATACGTATAAACCTTCCCACAGACTAGACAGGCGTACAATTTTTGAACCCCGTTCTTCAGTGGAGAACCGTGTTCTGACAGTGTACCATCTGCTCCTCCACTCACATCTTTGTTTTGTCCATCATCTGTATTACAAGACATTATACCTCCCGCTGGACTCCTGTCTCCCATCTGGACTTCCTCCTCCTCCAGGGCATGCTGGTGCAGGTGAGTCTTGAAGGCATCCCCGTTTGTAAAAACCAGTCCACACTCCTTACAGATAATGCTGCAGTCCTTGACTACAAAAGGAAAAAAGAAGATACTTTATAAGGATTTTATAGAAAATGATTCACTAGTAGGAAACATTTTTTTTGTTGCTTTAACTGGACAATGCTCTAGTTCATCTGAGGCATCTGAGGTCATGACAGATTCAAGAAGTCTAAACTTTATTCACTAATCTACAACTCATGTGCAAAATGATTTTTTAAATAAACGACGCATAAAAGACGTATTTCACTTGTTACAAGAGGAAAAAGTATCCTGCACTAAAATAACCTAGACTTGTAAATCAATATATGTATCCAAGAACAAATCGTTCTCAAATTGTTAAAGCTAGTAATTAAATCAGAGATTAGCCGTAACCGCTGCCGGATCAGATAAAACAATTCTTCCTAAAATTTTCTGAATATTTCAGGTTTCGCTCTCTTAAAAGGTTTATTGTACAACTTTGATTTTGTCATTTTAATAAAAATCTCTTTAACATTTAACAGTATAAAGTCTGCGGTTCTTCTTCGGACAGCTTCTGTGTAAAAATAAAAGTGTCACTAAAGAGGTGTTATCATATATTAATATACAGGTCAACAAATCATCAGGGTGGAAAGACTAATGTGTTCATCCATAAACAACTAAAGAAAGGAAGCAAATCATTCACACGACTCAGCAAATCACTTTTTAAAAGAACTTTATCTTCTTTAAATCTTCCCAACAGCAAGTAAAACAAGAAGTCACAAAGTGTACAGGTCATAAAGAAGAATATCTATAAATAAAGAAAAACTGAACAACTATCCAAAGGACAAATACTATTTTAGCTTTTACACAACAAAAAACACTATAAAAAAAAACAAAGAGCTTAGAAATGAATGGAAACATATTGTACACACATCTTCCAGAGCTGCAGTAATACACTTTGCCAAAAGGATCAGTTTTAGCTGCATTTAATTTTCCATAAAACACGTAGAAGTACTTCAAATCTGCAGAATTTACGGCAAGATCATTTTTTTACACATCTGGGCGAATTAATCAATTTATCTCCATAAAGTTTGTTAAAAAAGAAAAAAAGAAAAGAAAAATGTGGCGCATACACAGCTCATCTAATTTATTCCAGTTTAAACAGATGAAAACATACATGCATTAATGCTCCTTTATCTGCTTTATAAGTAGTTTAACCCATAAGGAACCCCAAAAGGATCAGAGGTTCAGCTGACATTCACGAGAAAAAAAAAAGTCTCAGTAAAATAAGTTTATAACAGATGTTAGATTGTATGCTAGAGAAGCCTGAGAAGAAGAAAACATTTTAGCTTAATACTTTCGGTAGTCTTAGATACAATAATCCACAATCTACTGTGTCATTTCTAGTTTTGTATCTTTTCTTTTAAATACACTTTGCATGCGTTTAACATGACGAGTGATGCTGGTGCAAATCAGTAGTTCCACATTCAAGTTAGGCCACTGATGTCTCCTGAGAGACAGCAGCAGGTTTTTATCATCACAGACACTTTCCAGGCAATAGGAGCATTTAGCTGAAGGTCCTGGGGCGAATGGAGCAATTATATGAGCTGCTGAGTTTGTGTTTTTCTAATGCAGGTGGTAAAAGGAAGGTTTTTCCACGATGTTGGCCCTTATGGCCACTTTGTGCCTGGCTGGCTGGAAAAAGGCAGAGGTGGATTCATGGTAAAAGGCTGGAAAGACTTTGTTTCGTCAGGTTTTTGAGGTTTAGGGGTCAGAGCGGCGCTAAGCCTGAAACGAACTTCGTTCGGTAGACGGCAGCGCACTTCATCGTGCCAGGCAAGGTGCTGCTGTAGCTGATTCTCTGTCCAAAAGCCGTGGCAGCACAGAGCACAGGAATATGGCCGGGTCTTTGCCTTGAGTTTGTGTGTTCCTAACTGTTCCTCAGTTTGGAAAGCTTTCCCACATTTCCCACATTTAAAAAGGCATTTGACGGAGTGCTCTGACAGACGGCTGACAGGAGACTGAATCTCAGCCGTGGATGTTTGGATCTCCAGTTTAGACTCTGGCTTTACTTCCAGAAACACATTATTATGGTGATGGGGAGTGCCTGCTGAGCTGGACTGATGCCCACGCTCAAGAGTTTTCACAGGTTGGAAATGTGGGATTTTCTTCCTTCCGCTACCTGCAGAACTCTCTTCTACTGGTCCGATGTTTTCCGTCTTGATGCGTTCACAGTTTGAGTCAGTGGGCTCCCTCTTTACATTCAGGGGAAGCTCATTTTTGTTTTTAGTGTTCTTTGAGTGGGCTTGCCACTTATGAGCACGCAGGCCTCTTGCTTTTGCAAATGTCATGGAGCAGAGAGGGCAACGGTGAGCTTTAAGCTTCAGTGTTGATATCAATGATTTACTTTCACTTCCGTTGATGCCTCCTTGTTCTGGGTTGTGCTCGAACAGCTTGTTTCCATTAGGGTCCAGAGCCTCGGCCGATTTACTGCGCTCATCCTCTAAATCTGACACCAGAGGTGTCCCCTGCAGAACTGTCTTGTCCGACTCTGGACATGAAAACTGTTTTGGCGTGCCGTTTTCTGCACACTGAAGGTTGAAGATCTGGTGGCGCCGCAGAACGCGATGGTTGAAAAACTGCTTGTCACATTTGTTGCATTGGAAAGGTCCGTCCTCAGCCTTGTGGCTAGCAGGTTTCGCTTCATCCTCTTTCAGGGAAGACTGAAAACACTTCTTTTCTCTGTGCCATCGTTTGTGGGAGCCGAGGGCTGAGTTGGTTGTAAACCGCCTCCCGCACTCCGAACAGTAAAACAGTCCTTTACTTTGCTCTTCTTTTTTAGATTTCTTAAACATCTGAGAAAGGGCCGTGCAACATTCAGCCGTTTTGTCTTCAGCGTGTACTCGTTTGTGAAAATTCAAAGCTCCAACAACTGAAAAGCTTCTGTCACACTTTTTGCATTTGTATTTCAAATCAGCTGAGCTGTGATCGTCTACCTCCCCCGCATCTGCAGGTTTGTCCATCTTCACCTCACCGCTTGCATCAGTATTCATTTCATCCTTTTGCATTGTGACAGCTTCATTGTTTTCCTCTTGTTTAATCTTTGAAGCTACCTGGCTCTCTCTTTTAACACAAAGCTTCTGATGAGCCCGTAGAGAGCCCTTGTTACTGAAATACGCGAGGCAGGTTGCACACTGCAGAGTCTCCAGCGCAGCCGCGGATGATGCAGTGTATCCGGTCTCGTATCCATGGCTCTTCATGTGAAACTGCAATGCTTTCGCCCGTGAAAACAGCTTTCCACAATCAGGACAGCTGTACGTGTTCTTTTTCAGCTGCTCCATCTGATGCTGAAAGGACTTGATGGGCGGCGGGAGTAACTGGTCACTGTGCACAACCTGATGTCTGAGGAGGCTGGAAAAAAGGCGGAAAGACCTGTGGCAAAGTTCACATGTGTGGTTTCCATTTTCATGTTTGCGCATGTGCAACGCCATGATGCCTTTGTGGCGAAACTTTCTGCCGCATACTGGACATGCAACTTTGATGCCGGAGCGCGAGCGTCCATTGACGGAGGCGAAAGATCCAGGGATGCCTTTTCTGAGCCTCAAATCCACACATTCTGTCTGATTTTGCTTGTGGTGCGAATAAGCCCCTAAAGACCAAAATCCCTTCCCACACTGTTCACAATGATAGATCTTTGGACCCAAAAGGGTTTTCTTTGGATTGTACTCCTTTTTAATGACCACAGTGTTTTCATGCCTTTGTGCACTGCAGGTTTTCACATGGTTACACAAACTGGCTGCATGTGAATAAGACGCCGTGCAGTCTGGACACTGAAATGGTTTTCTTTTGGAATGATGCAACTGATGGGAGACTGACACAGACAAATGGGGAAAACCTTTACCGTACTCATTGGATGTTAAACTTTTAATCTCCAAGCCCTCATCATGAGTCAACACGCTGCTTGGGCTTTGATCACCGTGGGCTTGTATGTGGTTGCAGTATGCTTCATAGCTATTGGCTTCATGGCCGCATGTTTGACATGTATAAGCTGCCGCCAAAGCACTCTGAGTCTGTCTTCTCTTGTGTACATCATGCCACATTCTGTGAACACGTAATGATGAAGGACTAGAAAACCAGCGATAACAGTCAGGACAATCATATCGTCCCTCTGCCGTTTCATTCGCAGACTCGCCAATTTGCTCAAAGTCAATCTGGACTATTTTCAAGTCCATCTCTGGTTTTGACACAAGACTCCTGGGGAAAGCATCGGCATCGTCTCTTGCTTCCTGATCAGATTCACACAACAGCTCAAGATCAGGATTCACATCTTGGTGTGCCTCCTCTTCAGATTCACTGGCACTGATCACCTGTACGTTAAAGTCCCCGGGCTCGTAGCTCTCCGTCTCTTCCTCAGTCTCGCTGGCGTGCGATGCTTCAGATGTACCGCACAACAGAAAACGTCCTGGCTTCTGATTTTCGTCCGTTAAAGTCTCTGTGTCCTCAGTCCCTGTCAACTTACTTTCTGGTAATTTGTTGTGTGGTGCAGGCGAGGGATGAATCCTGGCTTCCTTCTCAGTTTCTCTGAAAACATCAGTGTGCTGAAGTTGATGAGAATGAAGTGCAGACGCCCTGGAAAACTTCAGCCCACAGTCTTTACATTCAAATGCCTTTTTCTGAAGCTGGCACACTTGATGGAGGAAAGACTTTGCAGGCGTTTCATCACTGTGTGCTGTGCGCTGATGCCTGTAGTAAAACGTTAGAGTCATGAATACTTTTCCGCATTCCTCACATGGGAACCTTTTCGCTGAATCATCAGAGTGGTTAGCATGCCACCTCTGATGATTAAAGAGGGCGATATGGCCGCTGAAAGCTTTCTTACACTCGCTGCAGTAGAATTCATTGGCACTCTTCTTTGGTTTGTGTTTCGTCTCCTCTGAGGAACACTGGTTGTTGCGGCTGAATCGCTGATGTGTTTTCAGGCGCGATGCAGTGGAGAAAGATTTACCACATGAACATTTGTAAAGCTTTTCACAACCCTCCTCTGTCTGAGCTTCGCTGGGCTTCACCTCCACTTCCGACTCCACAGCCTGAAAGGCATCTCCTGAGGTCCTGCTTCTAGACTTTACCAACTTTTCTTCGTGGCAGCGTCGATGAGCATCGAGGGCGGAAGCGCGGGAATAATTCCTTCCACAAGACTCGCATTGAAATGACTTCTTTTTCAAATGTTCCAGGTCATGAAAAACTGATTTCGAGGGTTTTCTGTGAGAGCGCTGATGGTTGAGAAAGTGTCCGATGACAACATAAGATTTTCCACAATCTGGACATTCGTAACTATGCTGCTTGGTTTCACCAGACTGAATCCCATCAGACTTCTTCAGGGAGATGTGATTGTGGTTTTTCATGTGAAAGTGGAGTTCACTCATGTCAGCAAAAGAGAGTGAACATAAAGTACAGAAATAAGCCTTTTCACTATTCTTGTCCGTATCGGAGTGGTCGCCTAGGTTCATGTTTTGTTGCAGGTGCTGATGACGATGCTCCAGTAAGGCTGCCTCTGCTCTGAAGGTTTCTCCACAATGTTGACAGCAGAAAACCCCATCCCCTAGAAATAGAAATGGGAAAATAGGAGGTCAAAGCCACTCCTGGTTCCAGAGAAAGGATAGAAAGAATAAAAACTGATCAAAAACACAGGTGCAAAGCATCGTTTATTGGGTATAAAATGAGCTTACAGAATACTCTAAAACATTTCTAAATAAAAAAGTAAAAGAAATATATTCATAAAAATAAAACAACAATTAAAGGTAATTTTATAAAGAGGCAAAAGGGTAAGGTTTCATTACTCGCTTGCTGGATTACACATTTTAAAGTTAACAAGGCATTACAACTAGTAAATTGTATTATAATCTTCACTACAAACATTATGATGTTGCAAAATGACAATTTGGAGCACATGCCGGTTCCAGTTTAAAGGGTTATATAAACAACAGAAGCCAAGCTAAGATATACAAACGTTTTTTTCACGTTTTTACTTTAGTCTGGGCAGCAAGAAGACACCAGGACAACAACTTAAAAAAAAACTTTGATATGACCTTTAAATAGCACTTTGCAGTCTTTTTTTTTTTTTTTTTTTTTTTTTTAAACGGGAGGAACATATCAAAAACTTGGGCTGTGAAAAACCCAATCACAGTTACCCCTCTTTCCCCAAAACAACAATCTGAAAATGCTTTGTTTTTCTTCTCAGACCAAAAGGAAAAATTGTTTTCTTCCTCTGTTTTTTATCACTGTTCAGAACAATTTAATCACAAAATGTTTTGAAATTTAAATTCAATACCGTTTTATTATTATTAGAAATAAACATTGTAAACGTTGTCATTTAACAATAATGTCTGCCAAAATAAGATTCATTACTGATACTGGGTTAATATGGAGACCAGAGCAGGTTTTCCTGTCTGATTAGCTGAAAACTGGTTTCCTAACAGCAGGAATTATCTATAAACACATCATCAAGGCTAACAAGGGATGAGGATTTTCATTTATACCATTTCTAAAAAAATAGTTTTAGATATTTTAGTTTGGCTGGTTTAAAATAGATACGGTAGTTTATTTAATTCTTTTTTCTGAAATCTACACCTTTTCATATCATCTGAAAACTATCGTGTAATTTAAACAGTTTCAAATCTGCATGTAAAGTTTCCATGCAGTAAATTATCTACATATTATATACATAAGAAATATTGTTCTTAACTTCACTATTCCTTTACCTAAGTAATTAAGCTGATTCAAGTTAGTTTTTAAAACAATTTGTCCTCCACTTTATAACTTTCTTCAGAGTAGTTTTACTAACAACTATATTAAAATTAACCTACTAAAGTTACCTTTTACATTGTATTACTACTTTAAGGGTTTGTTTAAAAGCCTAGTATTTGAAGTTTTTTATAATAAAAATTAACTAGTTTAATTTAATTTTTAAGACTATAAATAAAACAGCTACATTAAAAACAGCAAGATAGACAATTGTGTATATGATGCATCACATTGCGATTGATTTAAAAAAAAAAGTCAAGTCAGTGAGGAATGATGTTAAAGGATAGATAAGGTGAATAATAATTTCACACAGAAGAGTCAATCATTGATACAGTCTGCAATAGAATTGATCCTGTGAAAATTTGATGAAAGCTAAACAAAATGCATGATTTGCATGCAGAAGCTTAACTGGTATTGAATAAATACATAATTACCAAATTACACAAGAAAGCTGGTGAGCCAGAAAAGGAAGTTATAACTGGATGTGTCTCTAAAGGACATCCAGTAAAAATCACCTAATATCCGTCCTGCTTGTTGAAATTTTGTAAATTCAGTTTTAAAAGAATTTTTTAAAAAGCGTCAGCTGATCTGGGTGAAACAGAAAGTTAATTTTTGCGTTTGACACGATTTAATATAACTACTCTGGATCTATGGGTTATTTTAGCTGTATCAGAACATGAACAGGGTGCTTCTGCCATTTGTTATAAAACATAAAATGTAAACAAACAGTTAGTACCTGACAGAACAGGCGTAATAAACAATCACTCATGACCATTAACCATAATTGCCCAAAACAGGAATTTTATGCAGTTTATTTACGGATTTCTTACATAGTTTGCAGGTTTTGTGCAAGTTATGCAACTGCTCGTGCTTTCAAGACAAAGCTCGTGCAGTGATGCACACGAACGTATAGATACTGACTGATCGGACAAAACGGCAACAAATAACTTGATACTTACTTTTAGATGTCTCCTTAGCTGATAGATCGGGGCTGTTTTCATGTGCTCTATCACCACTGCAGACTTTAGGGTCAGCGCTGTCTTCTCTGGTCGATGCTGCAGCAGATTCGTCCATCTTGGCGTGGTCGCTTCCTACTGTTAGCTCCGGACTAGCCATTTTTCACTAGCCAAACAGTATTCTTTTTTACCTCTAAATAATTTTTAAATTAATAAACTATAGGTTCAGACTTAAAGAAGAAAAGGAAATTTGCAAATGCAACGAATTTCTTTAATGCCACGTAATAATGCAGCAGTCACTACTCAATCTATCCGAGTATTGATGAACAAAACAACCAGCTGTGTCACACATGCGCAATATGACTTTTCCCGCTCCTGCCATTCTTCTTCGCCCAAGTTTTCTTCTTCGTTTACTTTATTTATAGTTGACTTACATGTATACTGTTGCCCCCTACTGCAAAGGCGCGGACAACTGAGAAATAGGTTAGAAAAGCACAACATTCTCGTAAAATCTCAATACCGTTAGGCTTCAGTGGTTCAACAGGGATATTTATTCACTCTGAATATGCTTCTTTTCATCATGTCATCATTCTTTCTAAGAAACTACGTCCCGGACAGACTCCAACTAATTACAACAGCACAATATTAAGCCGTGGTTACAAATGTCTTAAGTTCCATATTTGGCGGGCGTTTATGCCACCTTTTTCCATCCTCTGAATTTCAAATGTAATATTTAATTTAGAACCGGCCACTTCTTTGTTATAAACACTTATATTTTCAGTACACAAAAAATATAAAAGTAATATCTTTGAGAAACATTTACATTCTTGTATTGTTTTCGCCATATTTTTAAACTCTTACTGAAATGCCCATAATTTAACCCTAAATTAAGCTGTGTGAAATACAGCACTATACACACTTTGAAAAAACTCCTTTGTTAGGTTGTTATTTATTTAATTCAAGATTTGACATTGTGGGAAAATTTGTCTATGTCAAAACAATGGCTTGAGGTAGGGCATGTTTTTACTAATAGCAAATTCACAGGAGAAGGTATATTGGTTTGAATTTCTACAACAGGAAAGGTGCTAGTGTAGTTGTGCAGCAGTATTAAAGATTTTCAATCAGAGCCAGGAAATCTAGTTCAAAGTACTTTTTTATAATGAAAAAAACTGTATTCAGCTAAACCTACAGTTAAGGCAGAAAAAGGACCCATTATCCACAAAAATACATTTAAGCAGTGAAAAAGTGGCTTTGTGTTGCTAATTAAGGACACATTTCAAACTTAAATGGTCATTCTGGTGAGGGATGCACGCATTACTGGAGCATAACATTCCAGTTTGTTTTGCCTTTTAAAAAACATTACTGACAAAGCATCACAGAAGTTCAATTTTAGTTTATTACAAAACTCACTACTTAACAGTGTCATTAAGAATTATATAACGGTGGCAAATCTTTCTATTTCAAATAATCACCCAAGAACTACAATTTACAGAAAACTTGTATTGAGAATGGACCTTCAAGTTATGTTTTGTTTACAGATACTGTTGCTTTGACCAAATAAGCAAGATGGCAGCGTCTGGTGAGTTCCCTGGACCCAGCCCACGGCCCTCTGAGCACAAATGCTTTGTAGCCGAGTTATTCTTGTATGTTGACAGCTTTTCTATGTTCTAACAAATGCAGTTTGCGAGTGCCGCAACCTCTATAAGCAAGAACGGCCATTTCTTTACAGTATCTTCGAAATAATTGTTCTGCTTTTGTTGGGATTGAGGTCACATTGTTGAGTCTACCTCAAGCACAAACTAGGGTCTAGTATACCAAGACAGCAGACATGCAGACTGTACTCATAAAAAGGCACACAGTATACTGTACATGAAGAAACACAGTACATATGGTTCAAGACATGTTAACGGAACTATAAAAGTACTAATATTACCTAAATCTAAATGTCATTGGCAACATATGAGACATAGCATGTGGAACCTCATTAATCTGCAACCTCTCTGGATAACTTAAATGCATTTAAGAAACAGTAAAACCAGTTTAATGGCACATGTGTACACCCCACCCCACCCCCCATTCAAAACAGTCATATTTGGAGCCTAAAGCCTTAAGAAGTGCAAGCTAAATCAGGTTTCACCTTTACCTTTTTATATTTAATGCCCATCCACTCAGCCGGTACATTCGCACAACATAGTGTCAAAATAATGAGGTTCCACTGAGTAAAAATGATAAAAACAAAGTTTTGTTGCTAGTCTAGAAATGTCATATCTCCCCCTGTGCATGTTGCAGGTAATGCAATTGTAGATCCAGCTCTCGAGGAAGAGAGCACCCGCATATCATGCACTGGAGAAGCCGTTCTGGGGCAAAAGGCAAACGGGGTCCAAGTTTGTGAGGTTCATTCTGCGGGGCAAGCTGAGGTAGGGGCAGGGTCTGTGACATGTGTGTCCTCTCGTTTAAGACTGCCTGTGGCGTGAAAAAAATATTTGGGTGTGGAGGTCTTGAAAGTGCACCAACTGCGACAGAGTGAAGAGGATGGGGTCCAGGCAAGGCAAGAGGAGGGAGAGGAGCGAGTGGAGGGGAGAAAAAGGGAGAAGGCTGATTTATAATGATCTGAGTGCCTGTTACTAATGATTGCTGCTGCAGCTCCTGTCCACTGCCTGGTTTTAACGGCCCAGTGAGCAGCGACTGAGGACCTACTGGATTATTTTGGAAGCCCCATACTGGAGATCCCATCCCCTGGCCAAAACGATGAGGCTCGTATTGGATGGAGATGGGAACTTTCTGTGTTGCTGTCTGTATACTGCCCCATCCGGGAGACACCTGCTTTTGCTGCATCTGAAAATCTTGGTTATTTAATAATTTCTCAGTTGAGTTTATAGTCTTTGGAATTCCTGGAGGTGCTTGAATATCCCACAAGGTTTTACCAACCCCGTGAGAAACAGGAGTTGAAATTGGCATAGCACTGCTTTGGTCTATTTGAGCTGAGGAGGACATACCTGCTAAGCCTGAAGCCCACGGCTTTTGTGGCTCACAGCCGTTCCACGGCTTCTCTGGATGAGTAACAGTCGAAGACAAAACTTGAGAAGAACTCATGTCCCACACCCTGTCCTCTTTCTTGGGAGGCGTGGATGGCTCTTTTTGTGACGACACTGGAGCACCGGCCCATCGAGGCAGCTGAAGCTCCTGCCCTAGCTTGTTTGGAGAGCTTTGGGAGTTTGCGAGTGGAGTGGGCCTGATGCTCCACAGTGCTGCTCCATCCATGTAAGAGGAGGGAACAGAGAAGTCAAGCTGCACGGAGCTCGTGGAAGCCAACGCTGTGGATGTGGGGTTGCTGCTCCAAGAGGCGGGCTTGTGCTGCCTGTGTTGCACCATCTCACACACCGATGAAGGGCTGGATTTTTTTGGCACATTCACTGTGTGAGGGCTGATAACAGAGGAGCCCCCCTCCTTCATATGTGCATCTGAGCTTTGAGCTAATGTGGGACCAGGCTGAGTTAACAGAGGGATATCTGCCCAGCCCGGACTTCTCTGATGGTGCTGTTGCAGCCCGGTCGAAGTTGGGCTGTCAAACTGCGTCTGCTGTGGCGCTTTGTGTTGTTGCTGTGCGGATGGGACGGGCATCACCTCGCCCCCGTCCACCTTCCACTGCACCGGCTGAGGATGCTGCTCAGGCAGCCACGACTCCTTTTGCTGCTTGCTCTGTAAATCCAGACGGTTCGGGAGCATGGAAGATGGGGGTTGTGGTACCCTTCTGTGCAAATCAGCATCTCTCAACGGAGAGAGAGGAAACAGAGCCTGCTGCTGACCTACCATCCCCGAGCTCCCTAAAGGTCTCGACCAACTCCACACCAACCTCCCTCCTCTCTTACCTCGCCCTCTCATCCTAGTCGCTACAGGGAAAGAATTATACTGGCTGGAATGCTGTTTCTTGCGAGTGTGGATCTTCTGGTGAACCAACAGACTACTGAACCAAGAAAAGGTTTTGTGACACTCATCACAACGATGAGGCCTTTCCCCCGTGTGCGTGTTCATGTGATCACGGAGCAAATATGCTAACCCAAAGCTCTTGTCACACAGGTTACACTTATGAGGTTTGTCACCATTGTGTGATAACATGTGCTGCTGCAGCTGGGTTTCATCGCTGTAGCCTTTGCGACAGCTTGTGCAGCGAAACGGCTTTTCCTGGTGCAGCTTTTGATGCGTTCTCATGTTCTGCAGAAAGGCAAACTCCTTCCCACAATCTGGACATTTATATGGCTTCTTGCCGGTGTGGATGATGAGATGTTGCTGCAGGTAACTGCTGAATCTAAAGCCCTTGCCACAGACTTTACATTGGTAAGGCTTGTCCTTGGAATGTATTCGCATATGCAACTCTAACACTGAGCGATGGCGGAAAGTTTTGCCGCACTCTGAACACTTATACGACTTAATACTTACGTTCTCATTCTTCCACTTCCCCTGCACGTTATCATTTGCTAACGGAGTAAACTGCTGCTTAGGCGGCTCTGCAAGCTTTTCTACATATTGCATGGTCGTCTTGTGGACGCTTAATAAGTGTACTTTTAAACTAGACTCATCACGATAAATACTAGGACAGTGTGGGCAGGTGTGTCCTTTTTCCCAGTACTTATTCGCTTCCTTTGGGGGTCGAGGAGTTCTATCCAGCTTCTCATACTCTGCCTCATGAATAAGCATGTGGGCTCTCAGTTTGGCTGGTACAGAGAAATTCTGGGGACAAAGAGGGCAGTTGAATGTGCGTTTAGGCTCCTCGATCCGTTGTGCGTTCTCTTTTCCTGGCTTTTTAACCACGTCGTTTACCGGTGCAGGGGCCTGTTTGCTGGGCGGCTCGCTGTTGGTTTCACCCAGTCTATGTTGACGACAGTGCGCCTTCATGTTCTGTGCAAAAGCAAAGTTTTTGCCACATTCAGGGCAGCGGAAGGGCTTCTGGCCTGTATGCAGATACTGGTGCTGATGGAGGAGGCTGCTGTACTTAAATGTCTTCCCACAGATGTTGCACAGATGAGAGCGGCTGTTGTCTGCGTGCTTCCGACGGTGGTCTTCCATGACGGAGTAGTGTTTGAAAACCATGCCACACTCTGGACACTCGTAGGGTTTGAGAGCAGTGTGGCATCTCTGGTGCAAGTGCAGGGCCACGGTGTTTGGGAAAGTCTGGTTGCACTCTTGGCAGGTGAAGATGCTTTCCTGGGAATGAGACATCATGTGCTTAGTGACAGACACTTTAAACTGGAATTCCTGCCGGCACAGAGGGCAGTGGTAAGGCTTTTCTACTGTATTGCTGCAGCTGTGGTCCCTAAGCTTATTAACTCCAGTGAAGATCCGCTGACATTCAGCACACTGGAATCTACCCTCTTCCTTGGTTTGCACCTCCTTTTTTACATTTAAAAGCTGCTCCTCCTTCTCTTTGTGATCGTTTCTGTGTTTGATGAGGCTGCTGCGGTGCTGGAAGGTAAGGCCGCATTCTTTACAGGTGAGGGGCGTGAGCTCATCCTCGTGTGCGTGAAAGTGGCGGTGAAGGTTGAACGTCTCACGGCGGTTGAACTTCATCCCGCACTCCTTGCACACCAAACGGCACTTTTTCTGTTTAACTGATGAATCAGCATCCTCTACTTGGTCTGCATCCTCTTCATCCTCAATCATCTCCTCTATACCATCAACTTCTGTTAAATCTGCAGCTGGTGACTTCTCTGCACAACGTAAGTTTCCCCTATCCTGAGCCTCTTCTGCATCTGCAGGCATGTTATTATCAACATGCTTGCTCCTCTTCACCTCTTCATCAGTCACAGTAACATCTTTAGAGTCTGGAAAAAGAGAAACACATCTCAGTAATAAACTGTAAAGTACTTACTATCATAAAGTACAAATTAATCACAAAGCTATTTATTATATGCATTATTATATGTGTATTATATTATATGTGCATTATATGCAGATAATGCACATATATGATGGCAGCGTGGTTTTGTTATTATCACTGTTAACGGAGTTTACGGTTTGTACTGAACCAGCGGTGAGGACTAAAGCTTAGGTTAGCCGTAGGCTAAAGCTAACGGTAAAATATATCAACAATGTTAGCATACCACACTTTTCATTCGCCTCCGTGTTTGTTTTCGGCGTCTCGACGTCTTCCTCAGCCTCTGACCAGTCGAAAGCCCGCTGCTCGCTGCCAGGGGCCTCGGCCATCTTTCCAGTCACCGTTAGTTCCTCCGGTAAAATGCATGTCGTTTTGTCTGCTCCAGCACCGGACTCGACATTAACCTCAGAATGGCTGGCAACACAGCCACCGCCGCTGCCAACATCGTCTCTGTACTCCTTCTCGGGACTACCTCCGGTTTTATCACATGTTGGTTCACCTTTCTGGTTCGCGCTACATTCCGACTCCACCGCCTCGGCCTTTTCCCCAGATGTTTCCACCTCCTCGGCAGGGGTTTTCTCTCGTTTTGGAGACTTCGATGGGTCTACGGCGGCCATGTTTCACCCATGCACCCCCTTGTCCACAGCACACAAGGATCAGAGAAGCCAGGAATGACATTTCCGGTAGAAACCTTCAAAATAAAGCGGATTATCACCGAGCCAGATGTGATTCATTATTTCAGATGAGATATTTTGAAGCTTTAAATAATACATTTCCACATTCCTGCTAGTTGTATCGCCTTACACGCTGAACTCTTTCTTCACAACTTAATTCATTCAACACAAACTTTCCAACCAAACAGTTTATATTGTGCAAACTTCTTTTTCCTGCCACAAATCCGCAAGCGATCAGCTGGGTTCATTTGCAGTTCATGGGTGTCTTTTATTAAGTGTAGTTACATTTCATCAGAACAATGGCTATCTACAAAATATAACTTGTGCAAATCTACATAGATGACCATATGCTTCTGCTTTGCAACTTTTTACAAACACATCCATAACACTGCATGCAAGATTAACCCATCGGCCCCTACAGCAGGGGTATGATCAACTATCCTGCAACTTTTTAATTGCATCCTTCTCCAACACACCTGCATCAAATAGCTAAATGCCCACATCCACATGTTATCCAGTTGTGCAGACACTTGTTTTGATTTAGGTGTGCTGAAAAAGGATTGCATTGAAAAGTTGCAGCAACATTTATCTAGATGACAGGACCTGGACACCCCTGGCCTATAATTTAAATTTGTCCATAAACATCAATTCAGTTTTTGTCATTTGTTAGACATCGTTTAAAACTCAGAACTTTTTCCTAAAAAATACAATACTTCCAAAATGCACTGACAAAAACAACCTTACTTTATAGTCCAAACAAAATTTGGACAAGTAAGCTTTGTGAATTCTTTGAAACAGCCCAGGCGTGAGGCGATTCAATTACCGAATAGCAAGGAGCACGGATGCCCCTGATTGGTGAGGCTACAGCTAATGCTGCACGCCATTCTCATAGTCTTTCCTTTTATCCACTTGTTAAAATGCATAAAAGTACCCCCAAAATGAGAATAAAACACAAGCAAACATTACCAGGTATTTACAATATCAGCGTAACTATAATGTAACTGCAGCTTACAGATACCTTATAACAATGTTGTTAGTTTATTCGTAGAACTTGGCTGGTGCTGAAATAGAGAAAGCATCAAGATTTGCTCTGCTGCAAATCATGCAGACACGTGCATATTAAGGATTTGCATCTACACTATGTCATTCTTCTGGGTAGTGGAAGATTGACGAACGAAGCTGTCGCTTCAAAGATCAGCCATTTCCATAAAGTCTTATGGATATAAGTATATACACTTGTATGAGGAACTAAGATAATGTTAAGGCCACCTATGAACATACGTGTATTTCACTCACCTGCTTCAAACCTAACTGTGAAATGAAAAACAACTTCAGAGAAGGAAGTAAAACTGCAGATAACTATAAAACGTACTATAAAAAGTACTTTATAGTTTGTTTGTTTTTTTAAAAAAAAGAGCTTTGTGTCAGGTCACATTTTAAAACATCAAATATGCACTTTAAGCATTTTTTAAATACATTCTCCTCAGCGCTTTCTCCTGCGCCTGTGGTCCAAAGCTCTCCCTCGCCGTGGCCTCTGTACATTTCCATTTGTCCCCGTGGTTTGCCCAGAAGGAAAAGTGCTGTGTATATCTGGGGATAACAGGGACGATGGCGCAGAAGCTATGGCTACAGCTGAGAGATTATTGGAGTGCTGAATAGCCTGTGGTTGCTGCTGTTGTGACTGTTGCTGTCCTACGTGTGACTGTTGTAAAGTTTCAACCCGTTGTTGCAGCAGCTGTTGTGGTTCTGTGTGCTGTAGCTGCTGCTGAACAGGCTGAGGTTGTAAGTGCTGTTGAGGTGTTTGACACGGGTGGGCTTGATGCACACGATGTTGCTGGGGCTGTGGTTGGTGCTGGGCTTCAAGCACCCCCAAAAGCCTTTGCAAAAGGACATTGTTTTGTTGAAGACTGACTACTAATGCCTCTTGCGAAGCAACAAGGGTTCTCATGTCCTCTCTGAAACCTTCCCCAAACTCCATGAGACTCTTTTCTACTCGATTTCCCAGCTGAAGTGCTGCTTCTCCTAGCCCTCGAAGTTCATCTTCGAGCCAAGAACTGCGTAGAGGGGCTTCAAGAGGACCTTGTTGTGTTCCAAGTGATGGCTGGGGACTGCTGGGTTGAGGGCTGCCATTGAGGAATGGAGCACTATAGAGGGGAGAAGGTGGAAGCCATCGTTCTGATGGTGGAGGAGGTCCTATTCCCAAACCGAGTCCTAATCCCAGTTTGTCCTCCATACTGTTCTCTGCTGGCTCACAGTCAGGTTCTCCAACGTCTCTGTCACGTTCAGGATTCTCGTCCTCTTTCTCCAAACCATCCCTCTCTGATCCATCCACTATGACACCTTTGGAAAGTAGATTTAACAAGGGTTGTTTTTTTTTTATGAAAATATATATTCATACACATCTTTGAAAAAAAGATTTAGTCTCTATTAAATGTTATTACCTGCATCAGAGTCAGGGAAGCATGGAAAACTGGCTTTTGGTCTTGGGTTTAGCTTTTGTCTGGCTTGATGAAGCCTAGGGCTTGGATGAGAGGGACGTCCGAGCATTGAGGCCCCTCTCATGGATGGTAGATAACAACTGCGATGGCGAGCATCTGCCAGCCTGCCACCATTGCGTCTCTTTAAATCGTCCCAGCGCTTCTTGACCTCTCGAAGAGTACGTGGGACTCGAGAAACAGCATTGACCCTTTCTAGGATTCCTGCCCAGATGCGCTCCCTCTCTCGCCTCCGGAGTCTCCCTGCAGGACCAAACAGCTCTCCCTCACACCGGGTGACTTCTGACACCAACACTTCCAGCTCTGCACCACTGAAACGACTCTTTCTTTTTCCTGCCCCGCCAGCAGCCAGGGCAGCGGACATTGCTCTGTCTGCATGGAGAAAGGTATGAGAACAGTTGGCACTTTGTCACATTTATGTTGACATTGTTCTCTTTCCATAAACACTTTTATGTAACTACATAGAAAAATGTCCTATTAGTAGATCAAAGCTCTTCATAGGCTCTTAAATTTCCACAGAACTGTGGCTTACTTTGCTCCATGGACAAAAGGTCATCTGAGGACATGCCAGGTGCCATGATGTTTGGATGCACTACTACTACGTTGAAGGGGAGTCCTCCCGGTAGTGACGTGTTCTGGTCACAGCTGCCCTCTGAGTCATCATCGTCCCTGGGGAAGCCATTTTCTGAGGCTCCCCCTCCAAAGGGTCCCTCCGGAGACTCCACTTTGATGTGCATGGGAGGTGATTGCTCATACAGCAGCCCCCCCTCCTCGTAATACTCAGTCATGGATCAGACCTGAATTACAGGAGAACTGACTGGCGGGTCAATTCTGTTATGGACAGCTTCTGCTCCATTAATACACGCTCAAAGTTTCACTACTTAAGGCATTACAAGCCTTCAGCATATTGCAGGGTCATAAAGATGCTGCTGCTATGGCTGCCATAAACATTTAAGGGTGAGTTTTCCCCCTCACAACAAAACATAGATAAATTAATACTGTTGTAAGTACAGATATTAGTCATTAATCAAAAAGGATAAGACATTGTTGATGAGAGATTAAAAAGACATAATACTGTCTTGATATCTGTTCCAAGAGACTTTAGTGGCTAGCTCTAGCCCCTTATATAAAAGTCATTAGCAGTTATGCTATTAAAAACACATATGAGGTAAGTTAAACCTCTGGAGCAGGCTGTGAGCTAGATATACACGTCTACTTGTTGTCAATAGAGATGCATCATCCAGGCAACACTCGCCTCCAAAGCTGAAATACAAACAAAACAAAACAACGCTTTATACTATGTCTGAACATGAATACATAGGGTACAATACATTTGTTAGCTTTTCAGCGCGATGCTGACTTCAGTACTATGTCGCATCGATGCGCATTTTTTTCAGCACCACATCCGCAATGGTTGCGCATTCCGCATACATTAGTTGCTGGTCTTGAAATGGAGCTACTTGTTAGCTAACATGCTACTACAGCTACAGGTGAAGCAGCAGCTTTCTCTGAGCTGTCAGCGAAAAGGGAACAGACGCAGTTAGAAAGATGACCTTGCTGTTTGTCTCACCTTCTGATAGTTCCACATGGGAGGCAAAACCAAACCAAAACACGGCTGGTGCAAGTGTTAGCTCAGCAACCGAGACCCAAATCGTAGACAGTCGCTTAATGTTAACGTCACTGAGTTGGCGCGTTTAGGACCAATCAGATGAGAGCGTAGATTTGTATATGATTAGTTTGCTGACAGCTGACTGTTAACAGCGGGTTTATGATTACTCTGAACCTGTCCATCACAAACAGCACACAGCCCTTACTAACGCTTTTCAGACGTTTTATTTTACTGTTAAAGGTTCAAAGTCTCACTGTCACTAAACCTAGGAATGAAAAACATTTAATAGATGTTGAATGTTCTTTAAACTACAGTTTTAAAAAGAATGACACTATACAAATGGGTAAGAATAAGAGGGAAAAAGGGAAACAACAATAAATCCAACAGATCTTTAGACTGCTTATGCTGACTTATACATTGGTTGAAAATGTTGGTTCAATTCATTTTAAGAAGGTTTAGCTTTTCTATCAGGATTTATAATGAGACCGGCGAAAATCTTAGATAATAGATTATATAATTATAAAAGATTACATAAAAGACTGATTGTAATAATCAACAGACTGATTAATTCAACTTAAAGTCTTAGAGTGTCCTCATTCTGTGCAAACTCAGCTGAGCAAACAAAGATAAAATGATAACACTTTTTGCAGTAAATTCAGCAACTAGAAGAATGAAAACTCCGTATAGAAATACGTTTTAAATGAAAAAATATAAAAAGAAAGAGTAAAACTAAATATTAACAGCATTAAAAAAGTTATGAAAAATTCTAGCTTATTTAGATGTTTATCATTCTTTTCTCATCATCTGTTGGTTTTTTCATTTAACTGATTATTTAAGACGGTTGCATTTGGTGTTGTATAATATGCTGATATTTTCTCTTTTCTTTTCCTTTTATTTTCATTTAAATGGCGGGTCTGATTAAGACATATAGTCTAATTAGCTAGAGACTAAAATCATAAAAGAGTGATGCCTGAAATGTCTTGCACCTTTATCACACACCATGTTGCTGTTTCCCACGTAGGGTAATATGTAATCATTGTGCAAGATGTGTGGAAAAATCCTGGGAGACTGTATGAGATAAAAACTTGTATAGATAGCCAGATTACCTCTATATAAAACACGTGAATCTACTCAACTTGTGCTTGTTCAGAAAAGGACGCAGTCATGAAGTATTTCATCCTCTTGGCCCTTTTTGCTGCAGCTTGTAAGTTTCTATTGAGAATTTATTTGTTGCTGGATCATTTTAGGATAAGATCAAAGATGTGCAATTTTACTCTGCAGATGCTGCTCCCATTGAGGATGACAAGATTGTTGGAGGCTATGAGTGCAGGAAGAACTCTGTGTCCTACCAGGTGT
>JBAMIG010000006.1:14928755-14943456 GCA_037177335.1 Kiunga ballochi | reverse complement strand
TCATAAACTAATAATGTTGTTAAAGAAGAACCTACTAACATCACATATTGTTCCTGAGTGTTTCACACAAAGGAAATTAAAAGTCATTTTAATCTTATTTAGTTTGTTTTATTTATTGTTTGAACTTAGAGGGCATATTTGTTTAGCTACAGTAAAAAAAATCAGAAATCAGTAACTTTTGAGAATTTTTATTACACATATTTTCAAATGTGTAACATAAAACATGGAGATGTCTTTCTATAATGAAAAATACAGCTTCATGGAAATACAAAAGAATATTTTGTTTTAAAGACAAACTACAGCATAAAGTAATATACAACAGATGTCCATCCACAGCTTCCTGTTAGTCTTCATTATTAACATTAACTCCACTCAAGTCCACTTTGACGAACATGTGCAAAGTTGACAGTCACTTAAAACAGACAAAAAACATGTTCATGATGCATAAGAAAACCAATACTTTATGTGGTGCAGTCCCTCCTGTGAGCAACAACATCTGCATGGTTAGAGGTTTATTATTAAATTCACAGTATCTAAGTTTAATTTATGGCCTCGTCTGATTTATAGAAATAAAAAGGCAGATCAGCAACACGCAGAGGCCGCTGCAGTTTGCTGTGGCAGCATCTATGTGACCAGCGGCTACTCCTGTCTACGCATCAATGTTCTAATCATGCTAATTATATGATACAGGAGATTTCTGACAGCTGCAGCTTGTTTTGTAACCATCGACAGCCATCACATTTCTCCGTCTACAGTATGTTTATACTATTCAGTCCAAACAAAGTTGCTGATGTTCTTTACTAAAATGAAAGAAAAGAGATTAGAAATGATCCAACAGACATGAACAAAATACTGAATGAGGATCCTCTGAATCATTTCAGTCCTGAATTTAAACAAGTGTGCACACCAGTGTAAGTCCTCAAAGGGTTAAACACGGACATATAAAACCTGTATTTATATGCGGGGTGTTAAACCTGCCCTCGAGCATGCTGCAAATAATGATGATAAAGTTCAGAGATGGCAGGAAATGCTTTCCCACAAACAGTACAGTTAACATTGTCTGAGGACCCTTCTGATTTGCTGGTACTTTGAGATGAGTGTCTTTTTAGAGCTCTTAAAGGCGTGATGGGTTTTCCAGGTCCATTTTCACTTATTCCATCAGGAGTGACTTCCCTGTTTTGGGATTGTGGGGAAGGATGATCTGATGCAACATCCTGATTTGGAGCGGAGGAAGTTATGGCCAACAAAGGTGATTTTTGAGGAACTGCATCTGGATATTTACGAGAGCTGCTCAGAAGAGAGTTATTTATCCCAGCTGCTGGAAGTAGTGACATCTTCTTTTTACTGGGGGGGCTATGCATCTTCTTGTATGACAGTGAACTGTGCTCATCTATTAATAAATTCAAATCAGAGTCCTTGCGCAGGTCTTGAGTGGAGGAGTGGCAGAGCTGATGGCTAAACAGCAAGTCTAGAGTCTTAAAGCTGCATCTGCACTGCTCACATTGATAAGGAAGGAGCACTTTCTGCGGTCTTTCTTCAACCCAGTGGAACTCCGGGTGCTTGTTCATGTGTTCTCTGTAAGGGCCGACAAAACGAAAGCCTTGCCCACACTGTGGACAAGTGAAGCGGCCGCTTCTCTGCCGATGCACTCTCTGGTGATACCACAGTTTTTTCCAGCTTCTTAGAGTCTTACCACAACAGGTGCAGGTGTAGCTTTGGCCAGGGGCATGAGTGAGCATGTGAGCTCGCAGCCTGCCCATGTGTCTGAAGAGGCGCCCACAGCCCGGACAGAGATATCTTCTGGGGTCAGATCTATTGTCTAGTTTGTTTAGTTTCGTCACAAAGTGCGAGAGATGATGAGAGGCCGTGACCGTTGACTGGAAGGGTTTCTTTAAACTGTCGGAGTTTCTGTTGCGGTAAAACTGCAGTTGTTTTTTCTGCATTTCGCAATTTGAGGGCGTGACAGGGTCCGGGCCGTGTCCAAGCGAACACCTAAGTGCTGGGACGGTGTACTGGATCAATGACATGGTTTTTTCCTCCTTTATAGAAGCGCTGGGGGAGTTTTTGTCAAACGTGCACTGATCCCGATGCGCTTCGAATTCGGACAGCGTGCCGAAAAGCTTGTCGCAGTGCAAGCAGCGGATCAGCTTCGCGCCGGTGTGCTCCCTCATGTGGCTGTTGAACTCCTGCAGATTCTCAGAGATGTTCTTGCAGATGTGACACGTGTATGTGAGCGAGGGCTTTATGCGCCTGCTGAGGAGGGAATCGCTGCCTTTCACCGGCCTGCACGTGTGGTTTTTGGCATTGCTGTAATGAGTGAAGGACTTCTCACAGCGCGTGCAGTTGTAACGCTTCACAGACCAGTGGGTCAGCTCGTGGACGCGAAGAAAGTAGGCTTGCCCAAAAGCTTTGCCGCATATATCACACTTGTACGGTTTCTCTCCTGTGTGAACACGGATGTGTCTCACCAGGGCAGACTGGAATGAGAATGTTTTGCTGCAGTATTGACAAACTTTCCTGTCTTTTTTCTCCGGTGAAGATGCTTCGTGAAGTGCTTCGCTGGTTTCCTGATCGGCCTCTCTGCTCAGCTTCTCGGATTTGGTGTTCAGGCACTCCTTGTCCAGCTCCTGCGCGTGCAACTTCATGTGAGAAGCATACTCGGAGGAAGAGAGTTTGATGTTGCATAAATCGCAGTTTTGACACATGCTGTTCTTCTGGTGCACTTTGAGATGAAGATTTAGGTTGGAATTTTTGCTAAAGCCTTTTCCGCATTCAGTGCACCTGAAAGGCCTCTCTCCTGTGTGAATGCGCTGATGGATGACAAACTGAGACTGAAATTTAAAGAGACGATCACAGTAACCACATTTTAGAAGAGTTTTATCAACTCTCTTAGCGTGGTCATCAGAGTTGCCTTCTGCATTAACGTTGCTACAGTCTGTGTTTGGTTCAGTGTCGTTACCAGTTACAGGTTTCTCTATGAGCTGCTCTTTCGGTAGTAAAACATGACTTATTCTCCTCCTCCTCCTCTTGCCACCTTTCTTGCGCCGAAGAGCTTTTCTCTGCACATCTGGGCCTTTAACTGTGATGTCGGCAGCGTGCTGAAAAGATTCAGGACTGTTTGACCGTGACGCGGCGTTCACATGAATCACGTCCTGCTCTACATTTTCAGTTTTCACAGTAGAGGGGCTCTCGACAGGTTTAGATATTTCTTCAGGGGATGTTACAATATCTTTGTTAGGGGGCTCTTTTTCCTGCAGCTCCGCATTTGCTGGTGGATCTAAGGACTTAGGAGTTTCCAACTGAGGCTCCTCGCTGCTATTTGTGCTATTTGACTGGTTTATTATGGGAGTATTGTTCTGAGTGAGGTTCACTGTATCAACATCATTCAGATTTGTTGAAGGCATAACTTCAGGCTCTGGCGCAGCGTACGGCTCTTTTTGTTGTAACATATCTTCAGCTGGTTGCGTTTGTTGTTCTTGTGCGTCTCCAGATTGTGATAACTGGTCCCCATTTCCACCTGTGTTCGTCTCAGGTGTGTCAGCGATCGGCTCCACCTGTTTATCGCCCACTTCTCTCTCCATGCTACACGAGCTCAACGCTGGCGATGGTTCCTGGGAATCTTCCAGCTTCGACACTTTAGCTTCCTGATCAGTCTGAAACATACGCATTCTCCTTTTAGCATGTTGTAAACTGGGTGCTGCCCTGCTTTCTGTGGAGGTTACTTCAGCTTGCTTTAGATCCTCCTCACTGCGAGGCTTTTCAGCTTGCATTGAAGGCTGTTGCAGTCCTCTACTTCTTAGGCTCCGTGCAGGGCCACTTAGATCAACAACACGAGGAGGCGAGACAGGACGACGGGCCGCTGCAGTCTTAGGCATGGCATTCTGTAGAGCTGCATCTGCTTTTTTTGGTCGTCCTCTTTTTCTTTTTACCACTAAAGGCACATCACTTTCAGGCTTTTCATTTAGGACAGCTTGAGGAGCTGCCTCGTCTTTATGAGGTGAAGTACTGATTAGGTGATCATCAACTTTGTTAGGCACGTCATCACTGCTGGAGTTGGCTATGCACACTGGTACAGGTACTGTGGTGCTGACCTCCTTATGCTGAACTGCATCGACACCAGCGGCACTTGGATTGATGTTGTCTTCCATCACCAACGGCTTTCTTTTACGAGGCCTCCCGCGTTTTCTGCGGACCTCCACAGGCTTTCCATGACTGTCTGTTGTGGAGCTGCACATGCTCGCAGATGTCATTTGAGACGTCGAGTCCATCATCACCTGTGACGGCACCTTTTCACCCAGTTGACAAATTTTTCCGTCTACTGTATCAGAGCCGACATGGCCGCCTGACTCCAGTTGGCCAGGTGGGCTCAGTTCAAGAGCGGGATTTTGATCCGTTACTTTTGGTTCATCTTTCCACCTGGTGTCCAGATCTTCCTCGCTGGGTCCGTTAGCCTTGGTTATCTGTGGAGAATTAAAAAAATAAAATAAGTGTCATAAATATGATAACATATTTTTAAATAGTAAAAGCAATACTTCTTTAGACTGTCTACTAATATGGTGATCAAACCTATTCGTACATGCATGTGTTGCCAGAATAGAAAAAATGGCATGCAAAGGCACAGCATTACAAGTGAATACTCTTATATATGATACTGTACACTCAAACAGCACACATTCTGGCTTGGCGTGTCTTTTTGTTTTCCTCGCTGACTACCTGTTTGCAGTCCGAGGGGGCACAAATGGAACTGCGAAGAAGAGGTGCCACAGAAGTTAAGTCAGACACTGTATTTTGGTCACTGTTTCCTCTGCCAAAAGACATTTTGCTCCCCATGTCAAAAGTCTGCAATTAAACAGTGACAAGGAGGCTTTAACGCATGAAATCTAAAGCAAAATGCTATCATGCTAGAGTCAAAAGGAATATGTTTGATCCACGAAAAAGAAATCTGAATTAACTACATGCAGGGCCTTTTTGCCTCAACTTATAACATCTGGTTGCTCTGCATTTGTTCGGCTGCAAAAGCAAGCATGGACATTGTCAGTGAAGTGGTATACAGATCTAGAGCAGAGGGAGGCGGCTGGATGGACAGACAGAAACAAGAAGCCCCAAAGAAATGCATCATTGTAACATTTCATAATTTAGTTTAGCAGGTAACATACCTGATAAGAAGCATTACAGAATTTATTGTGCAGTCGCTTATAAACATATTTAAAAACTGTGCTGACACAATCAGTTGTTTAAATAATACCTCCCCTTTATTTACTGTATCCAATTAAAGCTAAATTAGAATCAGTTAGAAATTAAGAGTAATATTGTGCATCACACATTTTAAATATTTTCAGCACAGATCAAACTTCTCATTAAATAGTTTATATAAGTCAAGCATCTAAACACCCATTGTAGGTACCGTTTCTGCTCCTTAATCCACCGTTTCTGGACATAAGGAACAAGCAGCGAAAAAGAGCTCATTGGTGGGGTTGCAGTCATGGAAAATGTAAGCAGATATAAAGAAAATCCAGAGTTAGTTCAGATAAATCAGCTGCAATTGTCATCCAGTGTTCATGGAGGACTTTGCGATGCACACTGAAACAGATGGCTGCTCTTTGTCTCACATCTAAACAGAATATCCCACAGTCGTGTTAAAACACATAATGTCTGTTTGAAGCCTGTAACAGGATTTGTTTGACCAGCAAACAGCTCATTATCTTACGGGCCAAGTTTAATATACGTTAACAATAAGAGAAAGGCGTTATCGCCAGCTAGGCCACATAGCTAGCTTCGTTCACAGGCCACACCAACCAAACTGCTTAATTCAGTTTCAAATTGTATAGCTTTCTTTAAAGAAAAAAAAAAAAAAGAAAAGAGAAGGGAAAGAGCGTATGTAGAATATTTCTCAAAGCCGGCTACGGAATGTGACAGCTGGTAGTAAACACAAAGTGCTTGCCTGGGTGGGGGAGCATCGGGACTCGTTTCTGCGTAGCTATGCACGGACCGTTGCTCTGCCGACTAGCACAGGCTAACTGAAACCTGACAGTTTCTGTCGCTCCGTGGCGTTTTGGCCACTTATATTATGGGAAATTGACCTGGGAACTGAGATGCTAACGGGAAACAAGCTTTTGTCTTCTTTTCATGGCAGTCTGTAGTGCTGTGATACTCGGTATCCACGCACAAAGCAGCACAATAAGTATCAATCACGCCGTGCTGCGAACAGAGCGTGTGCTTTAAGTGCTGTCGGAAATATAATAGTTCAGTAGGACATTGATAAACGGTGTGTGTGTGTGTGTATGTATATATATATATATATATATATATATATATATATATATAAAAATCCTCTTCTAAGGATCACTGAGATATAATTGGCCCTGTTAACTATTTTAGCCATGGCCGGTGGCTCCCATTAGATTAGTATAAATATCAAGAGGTTTCGCCTAAAATAGTTATTGATTTTCCTCTTGATGGTGCATTTAAAAAAACGAGAAAAGCAAGTGCCCGTTCATATCAAATAAACTTGGAATAGGTGTGGAAGCCTTAAATGTCCTAAACTTTCTTAAAGTATTCTTATTCTTTTCTGCTTGCTTTGTTGTTGAGTTTTTCATTAAATTACCAACGTTAAAAGCAGCCCGTGAACGCCTCACACACGCAACTGGATGACGACCAACAAAAGTTGACCTCATCATTAATGGACATACATCATAGCCTTGTTTTAATGAGTTTTAAACTGCTCCCTCTGCTGGAACTCCAATACAACAGACAGCTTTTTCCAAAAGAAGCCAATAAAATAAATAAAATGTAATGTAAAATAATAAAATGTTTGCAAATGTTTAAAGCGCCAAGTTATTCTGAAGTATTTAGGCTGCTTGATTATATGAGATTTACGCAATTATAAATAGAAAAAGACACAAAAACCAGTGTCAGATTTAAGAACAAAATGTTTTCAAATAATTTCTTGTTTTCATATTTCATATTATTGAAGGATCACTTAAAAAATACACAAGTTTGAAAATATACTTTAATACATCATAAACCGTATTCATAAAATTCAAATCTGGAAAGAACAAACAAGGTATGGTGGTCAAGACCTACAGCTTCACACAACATTCTTGTATGACTAAAAACTTTATCAAAACAATCAAAAGAAGGACTATTATACAGAACCTGGCTGTCCAAAACATGGGTAACCATGTACATATATTTTTATGATTTGCTGAAATTACATAGTTGACTTAATTCAATGGGCAACAAATTCAGTCTTGTCCATTAATATGAATGTTTGCTGTACAAAGAAAATGCATTACAATACAAAAAAAGAAAAAGAAAATACAGTTCTTACCAACTCCTCTTTTAAAGCAGTTTTGAGACATAAAGGAAACTGTTTCTGAATGATGTCTAATAATGATGTCACAAAAATAAAAGAGTGTCATTTCTGTGGAGTTGGTCCATAGTTAACATAAAAGGACACATGCAAACAGACCGTGCCTTACTGGACTTTTAGTCAAATCTTGATGGGGACAGATGAAGTTACTTTGTAAATCATCTCAGCAGGGTTTTCAGATTCACCCTCAACGATGTAACAGTCATCATCATCATCCTCTGACAGGCTTCCATTGACAGAAACGTCCCTGTTCGCTTTGTCCAGATCAACAACCACACATTCATTATTTGTGCTACCAGGTAAAATGCCTAGTTTTCTCTCTCCGTTCATCTGAGCATAATTTGGGGTCTGCACTGGTGTAATCCTCTTGAGTTTGTAGTGCTGTTTACCACCCGTCATGTGCTTTGCCATGAACTCCTGCGCTCTGGCACACTTGTGCCTCTGAAGCAGCTGAGGTGTTTTAAATGGAAGATAGCAGACTCGGCATGTGCACTCGTTTTGCGTGGATGCTTCCATAGATTTGCTCATTATAACTGATGCAGAGTTTGTGGGCCTGTTTAACAATGCAGAGGGAGTGGCACAAAGTCCCTGACTGAATACAGTAGGGACTTGCCTCCTAAATTGCAAGGAGGCATCAGATTTGGATACATTGAGATTCTTACTCATTGACTGGAAAGATGCAGAGGCATAAGGCCCTTTGTGGTTATATGTTCTGATATTCTGACTTTTCAGAACAGGTGTGGAGGTGATGCAAAGTGTCTGATTACTTTGACTAGTCTTGGGATTTCCCATCTGTAGGACAGAAGGGGCCTGACGTGGCAAAGAAATTGGATTCTGTAATGCCTTTCCTTCACTTGGTGGCTTGTAACCTGGAGGTTTGGCTATGATGAGTCTGTATTTGGTCTGATTATTCTGGGATTTGCAATCATGGAAGCGAGGCACAAACTTCTTGCCAGAAAGCAGCATCCCACACCCTATACATCCAGAAATTTTAGTTGTGACATGCGAGTTGTGGTGAAAGATGAGAGAGGCCTTGGACATAAACTCCTGCCCACATTTACCACAGAGGTATGATTTTTTGCTTAACTTCTGAAACTTTTTAACCAATACAACTGGCTGATAAAGTGTCCAAAGATCCACCGTTGGGGCACCAACACCCGCAAAAATATTCTGCATATCTGGGAGTGCAGGCAGAGAATTTGAAGGCAAAATAGACTGTGACAAAGTGGGATGCAACTCAGGCAGTTGTTGACTCTGAGTAG
The DNA here is from genome assembly GCA_037177335.1 of Kiunga ballochi. Classification (NCBI taxonomy): domain Eukaryota; kingdom Metazoa; phylum Chordata; class Actinopteri; order Atheriniformes; family Pseudomugilidae; genus Kiunga; species Kiunga ballochi. The sequence goes on along the minus strand of JBAMIG010000006.1, from coordinate 14,934,822 downwards.
ATTGGAGAGGAACAGGTGAAATAAAAGATGAAGTACTGGGTACTTGCTGGTCGAATTTTACTGGGCAGGAAACCGATGGCATGTTGCTAACATCAGGTGAGTTCCAGACGACCTCGCCTTTCCTCAATCTTTTCAGTTTTTCATCTTCTTCTTTGCACCTCTCAATTCTACGCTTCTTTATAGTTGTATGATCAAGCACTTGGTGCCCTGGTTCATGTGTGGTGCTGTGCTCGAGCATGTCATTGTAATCAGTAAACTCTGTTCCACAGGAGCAAATGAAACTTACAGATGAACACACGTGTTCCTCCAGGCATTTCTCATTTGCAAATATTAGCTCACAACTGAAGCAAATGTGACCACTTAGGCCTTTGTTCATGCCATTATCCGTGACGTTCTGAAACCCGAAGTTTCCTTTCTTCATGGTCAAGCTTGCTATGGATATTTATTCACCGTTATGGAGCACTTTCGCTGCAAACAAACAAATGTGGAATTATTCATACTGCCGACATATTTCCCAACACAGCAGATCATGAATGCAGACTCGTAGGAACCATTTGCCCGCTGTTTACAATTTTTATGCATTATCTGTTTTATTTAAACTCTAAATATGCAACACAACTTCCTCATATCTTAAATAAAATCAGAACTCAAACTCTTAATCCAGTTAACGTTAACTTTCAGATTATAAAACTGAAATTGTATTTCCAATAAACAAAATACTGGGCCGGCATTTTAAATTCAACCAAGGTATATATAGTATTTAGTATTAGTACTTAAAACATGTTGTAGTCTGGACAGCACGATACTTTGTTATATGTGGGCTATCCCTGCTACATGCATGCCATGCTAATGCTAGCTTTATCTAGCGCTCCGCCGCAAGTGTCACGTTACCTTTACGTGAAAGCAAACCGTTCGGACATATTGTTATCAAAATAATTTATACCGTTTTTCCACTTTTGTTTTTGGAGATATTTACCTTTGAATACATTCGCTGGTGTTGTTCGTGAGTAAGCGCCAATTAGCCCTCCAACCACACCGAATAACAAGAGGGGGAAAAACCGCCTTCTTCTACGGAAAGAGCTATTCCAGAGCGCAACATCCGGCTCTTCTTAGTTACACTGCCACCTATCGGTTAAAGTTAATATTCATCTGCACATCTTTGCGCAAGCAACTCGGCTAAACCACTCGTGTTTACAATATATTCAGACCACAATATTTTCTTTAAAAGTGAGTTACGGCATATATATGTTTGTTTCTTAAAAAAAATTAACATAGCCTATTGATAATAGATAAATGAACTATTTAATAAAGTACATACAACTTCAAATATGCCTATTTTTACCATTAGGTGTTTGCATTACATAATATATGTGGTCTGCAACTTTCTTATAAATGCACTCAACATACACAGCAATACATCATTTAAATCGTGAAGGGCAAAAATGTCTTTCCAGTTAGTTTTTTCAAGTTACTGTGACAAGGAGCCTTTTTTGTCTTTTAAACAAACCAGATGAAATATTAAATTATGAATATGTTGTGCCTTGTCTAGTAGTGCAACTCTGCACAAATAAAGTTAAAAACTTTAAGGGAAAGCAGCATTTCCCCCGATATGTAAATTTAAGTTCAAAGAAGTCCCACCTTGCTTGAATCCTCTATATATTTTATGAGTTTTTAAGTATAAACCGTTTGTGTTAAGTCCAACCTATGGCTTGATATTGGCCATTGGTTTTCATTTACATAGATCTAAATTATGCATGATTATTAGCATGTCACGGCACAGTAAACTCTTATGATAAATAGGACTGCTCAGTGATCTATGTATAGAACAATAATATGAACATTTTTGCTTATTAGTTATGTTGTGCCATGCGGACATTTGTGCAGTTTCCACTCCAAATATTTACAATTTTCACTTAAAATATACAACAGCGTGTTGATCCTTGTCTCGGTTACAGAGATCAGATCAAATTAAACAAAAAGACATACAAATGACATTTCACACTCGTTTATTAACACCCATTACATCAAGCTACATCACCAAATGTGTGAAATAAGTCTGATTGCCAGTTACACATTTAGAGGCTAATGAGTCTAAGAAATACAAGGATTACCTCTGGAAATCTAAAATGTACTGTATATCAAAAGTTGTTTTCCTCTTAAACAATGGGAAGCTAAAATGACATTTAAACGTTTTTTTTTTTTTTTAAAAGAAATAAAAACATCTTATGCAGTTCTACAATCTTTTCATGCAGTTATATATATAAAAAGAAAACATAAATCTGACATGGAGAAAAAGAATATTCGCACTGGTCTTAAATGCACTACTCATGTCAGATTTGTTTCAGCTAAATTTCAGGTGTGTTAAGCTGTCAGTGGTTCCTGTAATGTAGGCTGTGTGTTCCCAGCCATGATGCGGTGAATCCTCCTGCGGTGGTTCTTCAGCGATTTCAGGCTGGGGTACGTGCCCTGACACACATCACAGCGATATGATTCAGACTGTTTGTGAGTGAGCAGGTGTTTTTGCAGACTGTCTACGGTACCAAACCAGCGAAGACAAACGGGGCAACGAACAGGCTTGATGGCAGGTTTGCAAGCTCCACTCCTTTGGTGAAATATTAGACTGATCATGTTGGGGAACTCAGAGTTGCAGTGTGAACAACGAAAAGATTTGGGGGGATTTGTGACAACACTTGTAGCCCGTGCACCTTTGCAGCGATTCCAGGCTACGTGTCTTCGGAGGGAACATCGTGTCGCAAAACTATTCCCACATCGTGTGCATACAATCCGCTTCTTTGCTGGAACTGTAAGTAGCTCAGGGTGCGGCGCTTGTTTCTGTGGAGGCTGAAGCGTGGTCTGAGCAGACTGCTGCTGCTGCTGAAATCGAAGCAACAGAGGCTGTGATCGCAGTGGCTGCATGCCCTGCAGCAGCTGGTGATGCGGACGCATATGGATCTGCAGATGAACCTCATAGGCAGCCCAGGAATTCACAGTTTCTCCACAAGTTGGACATGTGTACGATTCTTGGGCATGCTTTTGCAAATGCTCCAGCAGAAGTCTCGGAGACGTAAAGCCGACTCCACACTCGCATGTCACCCTTCTTGGAAGAACAGAAGGGAGTGACATAATGCCCCAGTTGGCTGCGTGGTTCTCCTGGGTTTTGGAGTCTGCTGTTGCATTGCCTGGCACACCCTCCTGCACAGTCACCGTTTCTACATCTGACAGCGTTCTCTGGAGCTCACATCTTTTTCTGTGAACCATCATGTTATCTTTTCGACTGAACATCTTTCCACAGATAAAACAAGGAAACATTTGTTTTGAATTACTGGGATTTACCGGAATGTTCCCTTGACCGTCGCTCTGCACAGCGCTCTCAAACCCCGGGGGTCTAAACCCACAGAGTCGCAGATGGCGCCTTAAGGTTGAGGCCCGACTGTAGGTTTTCTGACACCTGTTACAAGGATAACGTTTCACACCATCTTTAACAAAGTAGCGCAAACCATGGGGTGACATCTCTGCCGATCCAGACTGCTTCTCCTCTCCATCATTACCAGCTTGATCTCCGATATTAAACTCCTGCGCTTCGTGGTCTAAAGGCATTGTCCATTGTCCTTCATTGCTGTCTTCATCATCAAGCCCTTCTGCATCCCAGCTGTTTTCTTCTCCTTCTTGGAGCGATTGCAGAGAAGAATCTTGATGCTTTTCTACTACGGAGGACTTCAGTGTGAATGGGGAGAAGGTTTTTGCCGGAGGGGTCCAGGTTAACTGCGAAATTGCACACTGCTCTGAATTTAAGGGCGACATCTCAACTTTGATGTGGCTGGTAACTTCAGTGCCTACACATACGCTATTTACATCCTGACATCCATTTTTACTCTCATCCATCGCAGCGTTGGCATTGCTGTGTGAACTCTGAGTCAACATTCTCTGAATGGGACTGACCTGCCTGGAACTTAGGGACATCTGACCGTGACACCTGTGTGTTTTGAGGTTCCACCTCCGTGCATAACTGTGTTTGCACAAAGGACAAAAGTAGACTTTTTTCGCATTACCGACACTATGAAATGGCACTATTTTGGGGGCAAATGAGAACTTGTTTTTCAAAGAGCCAGATGGCTGTACATTCTTGTTTGCCAACTGAGGGCAGACATGATTATCAGGCAAAGGCGAACGCCCAATGATAAGCTGTTTGCAACGACGACAACATTTAATCCTCTCTTTTTTGTGCAAAAAATGATGCTCTGTCAATCTGTCCAAGTTCTGAAAGACCCTTCGACAGCGACCGCATTTATATCGGCCATATGTGCCTTTATTGACTGAATCCATGAGCTTTTGTCGCGTCTCCAGAACTACAACTGGTGAAAAAGTCTTTGTGAGGGAAACGACTCTCTTCCTACTTGACTCCAAAATCCTACTAATGGATGGAGCTTTTGTCTTTATGCCCGGTTTGGTAAGCAGTCGTCTCAAATGAGTAATAGAAAGATCATTGATCTGGGGAACCTTTGCTTTGGCTGCAGGCGTCACATCGACCAGAAAACCTTCTTGCTTGGACACACCTTTCTGCACGCTTTGATTTTCAGGTGGAATAAGTGGAAAACGGTTCATGTACGCAGAAGCCAGAAGCTTCATCAGCGTGTTATTTTGGGGCAAATTCTCTTTCTTTTCCCTGGGATGAACAGGCTCTTCCTCCGGCAAATTCACGTCCTCTACAGTGTTTGGTATTTGGTCTGCAGTGGGAGAAACGTCCTCAAGTTGCTCCTCACTGATATTTTGAGGAGGTGTGCACTGGCCTTGAGGAGTGGTTTCCATAGCAACACTCTCCTCCAAGGCCACATCTCCTTTATGGGAATTTAATGTGTGCACTTCAGCAGCTGGGGAATTGGAAGTGGAGGGGCGACTAAGAACTAAATCTGTCTGAGTTACAGGAGTGAGTGATGCATGCTGGCTGGGAATAACCTTATCACATCCCGTTTCACTTGGAAGAACAATATCATTCAAGGGTGGCAGTAGCTGAATCTGAGGGACATGTGAGCGTTTATGCTCCAGCATAAGATCAAAGTCCTGAAATTCCTCTCCACAATCACAAATATAAAAAGAAGATGGCGGGCTCTCGGGTCTGACAGCTGGTGGACCGGGGTGCTCATTAACCGATTCTGTACTTGCGGACTCCGTGCCATCTGGGCTGGTGTTAGGTTGTGCTACAGGCGGGCCAGAGACCTTGGAGAGTGTACTTGCATGGGTTGCTTGATGAACCAGCAATGAAGCTAATCCGGTGAAGGTGGCAGAGCACGCCACACAGCGATACACTTTCGGGGATGAAGCGTTTCCCTGTAACCCAAGCATCGTGTCAGCCAAACATACAGCGAGAGGGTCAGCTGCTCTGCTCACTCCTGGCGGATTTCTGTACGAGAAAATGTAAAACAGAAGAAAAAAAAAACAAAAACACCTTTTAACATGGAGAAAATGCATCACTTCATAGAAAGCAGTCAGTCCCAATTAGCAAGAAATGCTTTTAACTGGCTTCAATTTTAGGCACACAAAACAAGCAGTTTTGGTCAGTATGCACCTACTGGACAAATGCATCATCAGGTAACTTCCAACAGTCCTCAGCTTCATCCAGTGAATATGAAGATGATGGAGATGGTATACAAAGCCAACACTCCTGCTGGAATCTTCCTCTACTCCGCACTCCAGGGCAGCAACGGCGTGGCCTGAATTCCAATGCGAGGAGACAGCCGTGTCTTCCTGTGGACAGAAAATCCATCAGGTCTTTTGGCAGATACAGGAGTTGACCCTACAAACTGCAGAATCTTGCCTGGTGTCCACTAACGTGATTAGAACAGCTTCCACTTCATCCTCACATCAAGAAAAAATATAAATCCTCTACACCTGTGATACTGTGAACCTGCCTCAAAGCAGGGCTGTAACAGGGCTTTATCCTGATGTATTGTTGGGCGTCGCATGGACAAACTGGCTTCTCATTAACTTAAAAATGTGCTAAATATGTGCATTTTTAGTAATAACTGAGCATGTAAACTCCAGTGGTTCGAATAAACCTTATTTGATTAGA
>JBAMIG010000006.1:14906035-14928655 GCA_037177335.1 Kiunga ballochi | reverse complement strand
TGTGCTAAATATGTGCATTTTTAGTAATAACTGAGCATGTAAACTCCAGTGGTTCGAATAAACCTTATTTGATTAGATTTGTTTCAGCCTATCATTACAAGGCTGGCCAATTGTTGTTCGACTGCATTTTCATAATATTTTAAGCGATCTTTCTGCATACCTGTTTTGCGCACTTCAATGTTGCAAAGTAAAGTTAAAGAGTGATGTGACCTGTGGTAACAGGTAGTATAAAGTCACTGCAAACAGTAACAAATATGTACACTTTTTTTGTTTTGATGTCAATTTCTGTTCGAACAGATCACGCAAGTCCGTCAGTATCCATTTAATTATTTGTCACAATGTGCTGCAGTCACTTTTACTTTGACCTAAAACTTGCATTTTACTCAATGTACTGAATCATCAATGCACAGTGCAAACAGTCAAAATATGGATGCATCAGAGCACATTACATGCACTTTAAACGTACAGGATCCTGTATTTGGAAATGTTCTCTGTGAATTTATAAGATACATCTGATAGATGATAGATTTACTCCCACATTACAAAGCTAATAAACCCCACTTCATGATGCGAGTGTTGTAAACTTGGAGGTAGTTTTAGTTCTTTTTTGGCTTCACGTGGTTCTTCTGCATGCTACCGAGTCCAGGTTTGATCAATATTTCTTCAAAGTTTAATCCTTAATAAAAATTAAATCAAAAACAGAATGAGCTGTTTGGAATTGGCAGAGAGAATTTGGGAAGTTTTAAACGGTTACAAAAAACATGCACAACTCTGCTGCTCGTCCCACAAATAAACATTTCTTTACTTTTTGTGCTAAGTTTCTGAATCCATAACCTGCTCAGAACCTGTGCCTTATCAAGACATTTACCATAAATCCCTTTGGATGAGGGTTTCCTCACAGCTGCTTGAAAACTTTGGATAACTAACTTTATTTATATCCTGCAGTCTTTTTGTCCTTGATACTTCTTTCATTTCAAAACAATTTTCACACATGACATTTAGCCAGTGTCTTGAGAATCAGCTCCAGACACTATTCACAGTTTTTCTTTCACACATTTTGTGACTGCATCAGATATATTATAACTGCGGGGAATATTTCTAAGTAACACTTAGGTAGATCACACAAGTGACACGAGACAAAAAAAGAGCATGCAGCAGATATGCAAGTCGTTTCTTTACACAACATTTTTGATAAATAAGGCTGTTGTAGACATTAAATAATGGTAGTTTACATTTCAGCATTACATGCACATATCCAAAATATTTCTTTAAGGTCAGATGTAATACTGAAAAAAGCAAAAAACACTTACTATATATTATCAGCTCGCAGACTTTGGCTTGGCCATAAATTCTCTTTCACAGATGAGGTTAATCTAACATTACCAGTCTGCTTTGGACATTTGTGTCTTAACATATTACCCATAATCACTTTGCTTCAGTGAATGTGTAAAAACATCCCTCAGCTTTTACTTGCATTTCAGACAACATCCATAAGGTTTCTCCTTCACCAAGCCAAATGTGAAGTACTTTCTCAGCATATTATGATTTTTTTCACCTCCTAAAATGACAATCTCTCCACTGAAAAATGCAGTTAATATTTTACACTTATTGAACTTCATTTCTAACTAAAGGCTTGTAATAATCTCGTTTGACCTTGCAAAGAATGTAATTTAATATTAGCAAAAATACTGTAAACAGCACAGGATTTAGTAAAAATCCACAATAAAAGACTGGACAGCTGTAACCAGTTATTAGTAATTTATGATAACCTTACTTTATTATTTAAATATGCAAGAAATATAAAGTCTTATATTAACTTGCTTAGATGTCAAGAGGCTGAAAGCTCTCCAGACACCACGAGGAGTAAGGGAAAACGAACACCGACAGAAAACGTTGCAACAGAAGATATAGAGCTACATTAGCTTGCTAATACTGATCAAATCGATTTAAAAAATGCAGCCATTCCATTTTAGTTACAAATCATCTCGATCACCGGTACGATGACTTTGGGTAATTTTGTCCAAGCTGATTTAAACAATTTTCAAATTGGCACTTTTTATCTCTCATGTTTGCTAGATTAGCATTTGGCTCAACCATGCATCGACTCCGGGTATTCCTAAAACATCTCGGAGGGGCTAGTGAAAGCTAACCAGGAGGAGGTGGCCGGCCACGTTCTTGAGCAGGCCGAAGAGGGACTAACTAACCATTATAAGCTAGGTCTACCATGACCCATGAAGCAGCAGCTAAGTAAACGCCCGTTTGCACTTACACGTTCTCGCCAGTCACAGAAGCGGTGGGGTTTTCTGTCGAAGAGGGATCACAAAGGCAAAGAGATAGGCGGGGAGAGGAAAGGGGTCGGCTGACATCTGCCCATGCAAAGAATAACCTCTCAAGGGAAACGCGACTCAGTTCTGCTCCATGGTGGACAAATGTGATGCTGTGCCAGGAGGAACAGCGCTGAGAGGTTCAGCTGCAGCTGCAGAAGGCGCTGGGTGCTTTGTGCAGCGCATGCGCACTTTCCGCGTTCCTTCCAGCAATCATAATCAGTTGGCAGCACGAGGGCTGAGGTTATGGAATGTTAGGAGCGCCAAAAAAAACAAAACACAAAAAACAAACAAAAAAACATCTGGATATTAAAATTAAGTTAAGGACATATACAGATAGATGCATAGAACAACATATCAAAACATAAGTAAACGAGGAAACTGTAATGAAGCTATTTTGATAATTTATCATTTATTTGTTTAAACATATTTCTTCTATTTTTATTAGAAACAGTCTATTCTTGTATCTATGTTCTTCCTTATATATAGGTTACCCATTAACTCAATATTGAACTGTGTGGCCTCATTCCAGTCTTTGTTTTGATGCACATCCACATCACAAAGAATTAGTTGACTTCTTGTGAACTCATCGTGTTTTGAGATATACTTAAATTGTTAACTTGATTACATCAGCAAGTTGCTGAATTTTTGGATGTAAAGCATAAACTGAAGGCAAAATTGGTTAAACATAAATAAGCAATAAGAACTGGCAATCCATAATTTCCAATGACAGATCATTACAAAGATGGAAATCATAGTAATTGCAATTCTTTGAGACCCAGGTATTGAGCACATTGAAAACTCAGATGTAGAAACAGGCTCAAAAGCTCATAGAGTGCAATTCTTGATCTATAGAAGCTATGTGTTAACTAGGTTTAAATAGAGAACTTGATTTTTCTCCCATTTTGTAGCAGTTTTCTCGTTTTACCATTAGTTTATGTGATCTATTAGTGAAAGAATCTGTATAGGGTATGTATGTATGTGTATATATGTATTTATACCATGGTAACGGTAAATGCTCAATTCTGATTGGCTGCTAGGTAATCATTAAAAAATTACAATAAGGGCACCCGCAAAAAAAAAGAGAAGTTTTGATCAAATAGCCTGATTGTTTGAAAGTATTGCAATAGCTCAAACGCTAGCATAACTGTAAGCAAAAAAAAAAAAAAACAGAACACATAACTGCCGTTCTCCTTTTTTATTTGCTCAAATGTTTGACGAGTTATGGTACGGAAGCTCCCATTACAAATGTGACACACTTCTGAATCTTGCCTGTGATTGGACAATCATAGTGTGGGGTCTTGCAGTCTACTGTAATGACAACTGCATGAGTTAAGAGTTCTATTTTTCTGTTTCTAGGTGTTTTTTTTTATTTTTAAAATACGCTATAGGATTTGGGCCCGCGACCCCGTTAGGGACAAAGCGGTAGATAATGGATGGATGGATGCTATAGGATTTAGGAGTTCTAATTGTTAGAAGTGCGCAACAGATCGGTTTCAAGAGCTGCTGCAAACCGAGCTGCAGGTTCTATGGCAAAAGCAACAGTCCAAAGTCCACAGCCTAAATATTGGCTGCAACCAAGAATTCACAACAGGAGATGCTAATTCACCAGCCCACCTGTGAGGACATCTCAATTGGTGAAGCCAGTCACACCCCCCATCAGCACCTCACCTTGCACCAGGTCACAGCTAAGGTCCAACCTTTGAACATGAAAAAGCAGACCTGAAAGCTCCATCCCTTTCATCAGAATGTAATCACCTGTACAACAATCCATAATAAAGGAGTTGCAGGCACCCGTACCCCTCAGAATCTTTACCAGCACTCTTTTGCCAGGTGAAAAAAATAAGAAAACACACCAGAAACAAAAAAATAAGAAAATACATTGTGAAAAGAATAAGGAGATTTTCAGGAGAGAGAATAGAGAAAGAAATAAGGAGAAATAAGTTGTAAATAAATAAATACATAAGAAATGTATTACAATATTGACATTTAATTTCTATATTACTTAATTCAATTCAGGGTCATAGGGGAGCTGGAGTATATCCTAGCAATTAGTAGGTGAGAGGGATACACCCTGGACAGGTTGCCAGTCCATCACAGGGCCAAAATAGAGTCAAACAACCAGTTATGTTCACATCCACTCTGAAGGAAAATTAAGAGAGACTTATTAACCTAACATGCATGTTTTTGGATGATGAGAAGAAGCCGGATTGCCAGAAAGGGTAGCTTGTGGCCACAGGTCATGTCAGCAGAGGCGGATATTTACTTTCTGTGTTGATGGAGGCAGGTACTTTGGTGGGCAAAGAAATCACTACACAAAGAAAACTGCACCAACTTTTTTGTTTTACAGAACTTTGTTGTTTCTGAATATTTTTCAGTCAAATTGAAAGAAAAATTAATAATAATTTCTTTTGACCCAATTTGTTACTATTGGAGTATTTATAATTGTCCCAATGAACATAGATATAACCTCTTATAAATTGTTTAAATAGTATAAACCTCTTCCCTTTTTTGTGGCACAGAATTTTCTACTGATTCCTCAGCATTATTGGCCAATGGGTTATTGGAGACCCCACTCATACATCATCATGCAACTGTTTTTATTAAGGCCACATCAGAAAATTGCCCTTAATTACTCTGGGTGTAGTGTGCATTTGTTATATCCTTCTTCCTCTCATTTAACCTGCAGGATTTGTATGACATGTGTGCTTGATTGCCACAGTGGATATACACACAGTGGAGCCAAGCAGAGACCAAACAGCTGCATCCACTTCTGTAATAAAGCCTCTCAGACACTAACCTCTGCCACCACCATGTCCCTAGAATGCAGAGTCTGCAGTCATGGTTCCAGCTATTTATCTATTATTTTGGTTTTATTGTTAAGTTAATATTTAATTTCAGCTTTTCTATTATGCTAACAAGAAAAAAGTACACATTAAAGCTAAAACCACAGTAGGGTATACTCCCATGGTGATGGTGTTGCTGAGGCAATTAAATGTTTTCTGTCAAGGATGAGGAGTCTGGTTTAAATGTGAAATGATTACAAGTTTATTAAGACAAAGAAAGTAATACAGAGTAATAAATTACAATTCCTGAGAGACTGTTTAGAGGTCCGTCTGGAGAGAGTCTGACATGTTAGCTGGAACTTATGAAGCCTCGTTCACAAGTCATTGCATCATCAAACATCTTGTCAAAGTAGAATAAAAGAGATTACATGAAGCCTAGTGGAGCCTAACACCAGGACCACATCGTAAAACAAAACTATCTATACTGGTGGGGATGACCTCTCCCAGTCATCCAGAAGAGTATCTGGTGGGTGTCAGCTTAAAGCATAGACAAGCTCTCACACTAAAAGGATTTACAATCAGCAGGAATATGCAGGCTTTATCACAACTTTAGCACAGAGGGACGCTGATTCAAGTGCTAATCTTCTCTGACATTATGTTGAGCATGTGAAAGGATGAAACATTTACCACTATGGTGTGTACAACACTTCCTATCATTTGTTTCTCATATATGAGACTTTTTTTTTATAGTTTAGAATGAAACCAGACTTACCCTCACCCTGTGAGACCCACTTTGACTTAAACTTCTAAATTAATTTTCACCTGTGTTTCAATCATCTACTATGAGTTGAAAGAAAATATATGTAAAAATCATAACTTGATGTGGGAATGGTCTCGGAGAGGACATCATTGTGCTCTGCAGCACAGAAGTACAGCATCTTTACATGGTTAGATTTTTAAGTCACCCTTCTTTTCCGTAAAATTCTCTTCACTTCAACAATGAGTCTGATTTTTGCTGTTTTAACCCTCAACAGCATTTCTGTTCATCTCCTTTCCCCCTTATCTGCCTGTTTCCAGTCGGTAGAGATAAGGTAGGGAACAAATGGTTAGCTTTTACCACAATTCCTCAGTGGTACCGCAATAACTCCTTTTTTTGCTACAAACTTCTACAGCAATGTACTTACTTTACTGGACAAGGTCAAGTATAGAATTTTTCCCTGCAGGTGTAAAATCAGGTGCACAGTAATTGTCTCTTCCTTCTGCACCCGGCCAGATTCCTGCTTTTAGCCAGATGCATGCTTGGATACATTCACCTCCCTGTCTGCTCTCTCTTTGGTCTCCACAGCAACAATTTCTGGAACTTCCTTCTGTCAGTGCCTGCATCTCCACCACACAACACTAACTCTAAGGATCATTGTGGAAGACCAGAAATAAAAAAAAACCCTATACCTGTCACCTTACACCATGACAATAAACATATTCTCCCATCTTGCTTTGCCTAGTTTTTGTTTGATATGAAAAATTGCTTCCAAATTATTCTCCTTCAATGCCTCACATTGTTTATAAATCACCGTGGGACAAATTAAATCTGAAGAATGAATATCCTTTATTTTTTTGTCCAGTATGCTGCATTGTGTCAGGGACCTCTTTACAGAGCTTATACCTGGATCCTGTCTGGTGTTGTAGATCTCTATTGCTCTGGTGCTCGAGGCTTGCTCCTGTTCTGCAATGATTAGTGCATAAGCTGTCAGTCAGTCCAGGCCTCTGTAGCTTGTTCACATCCTCCACTCAGCTGTCGGTTAGTGGTACATGGCACATTTGGGATTTGCCTCCTGGTATCTTCTTCATCTTCTTCTACTGCAGTTTATATTGTGAGGCATTAACCAAGTGCTTTATCTCTCGGGGCCATCTTTCTGTTGCATCTATAGAGCTTGGATGTTTTATCTTGTATAGAGGATCTGATGTTCTCTCCTTGCGTCTTACATATAGCCTCTGCAGAATAGATCTGGCGCTTAACAGCTTTAGTGTTTTATAGTCTAGTGATGAAATTTACGCAGAAGAGGTGACTGATTGCAGCACCATTCTTGAGATGGTATATGTTGCCCATCTTGCTGCTCATTTTGCTTCAGTGGAGACAACCGATCTTCTACACATTCTGCCCCCGCTTTACACATCTGTAATTCTGATTACACTGCCGTGCAACTGCTTTCCTATCTGCACAATACTAATGTGGAACAATTATGTCAACATATGTCACAAATACATAATATCACAGCAATTATATTTCCAGCCAATGTAAATACTTAACCTCCACCCCTGATCCAACAACCTGTCAAGTACCACACAATAAACCATTAATCAGACTCTGGTATGCTGAATCAAGGAAACTACTTTAATCTACAAGATAGAGACTGAACCTTATTTAATCCAGTTGTATTAAACCGGGGATGTTCAGCTTTGGTCCTCAAAGGTCATTGTCCTGCATATTTTCAACATTTCCTGTTTCATTTCAAATGACTCAAAATAATGATCGTTAACAGGCTTTGGCTGAATTTACCAGACTGTAGAGGAAACCCATTTAATTTGAATCAATTGTGTTGGAGTATAAAATATCTGCAACCTTCAGGGTAGAGGCCCTCAAGGAGCAGGGACAAAATGTTACTGCATTAACCCTGGAGCCAAATGTCTTATAGTTGACTCATACAGTTTCTGAAATCTTCTACATCACTTGATTGTAGAAACCTTGCTCAAAACCCTGTTGTGCACAATGTGACACGTCCTGACTCGAAGCAGAAAGCTGCATTATAAGAATGTTAACCTATCACATGGTGATAAATGGTAAGAAAACAAAATTAAATGCTATCTATTTAATTTCATTCTGGGATGAATAAAGTATTTTTCATTTCATTCGTTCATTTTTTTCTTTAAAAAATGGTCAAAGGGTAAAACAAAAATGGCAGATCCACCCCCCCTTTCCCCCTCCTTAAAAATATTTTCTTTAAAGGGTTAAACCCCTCATTGTGCATGTACAAGCAATAAGTGAGAAAAAGAATTAACGATAAGTTTAAGAAAACTGAGCATTAAACATGGCCGAATGTGAACTGTTCACCACTGGAGTAAACAATGTAAACAATAAACGATGATCTAGCAAAGAGAGGAAAGTGAAGCCCAGGAAACAAAAATGCCTGGCTTAATGGGGAGATAAGCTGAGGAGGTGTAAATGCTTAGAGGAAGACATACCCATAGCGCAGCACTAACTGAGGGAGAAAAGAGCTAGGCAACAATGTTCCCCTTTACTGTGTCAGAAAAAGTACTTGGGTCTGGGGAAGGGGTTGTACTGGATTCAATAGGTATTTGATGCAGTTCACTGCTTCCCAAAATAGTAGAGAACTGTTTGTGTTAAATAAACAACAGAAGGCGTTAAGGGCTGTCTTGTTATGGCAGTAAACCAAGTCCCAGGTACTGTAAATTGTTTGGAAGGTGCCACCCAGACACAGAACAATTCTTCATTTCTTTGACTCTCTCACAGTGGACTAACTCTCTACAATCCTCTGTGGTAATAAGCAAAGGGATGGCCCTGTTGATCATTGCTTCATTACCAGTTTAAATTGGTTTATTGTTATTAATTTAAAACAAATGGTCCCACAGATGCATTAAAAACCCAAAGAAATAATACTATCCAAATTCTGGCAGAGGATTTTGTATTATGCAACGTTGTGCAGGTATGGCCACTCAGTCATTTGATCAAACAATAATATAGCCTTGATAGATTTGCAAATATGGTTGTCAGAAAACAATGGGCGGTTTGTTTATTAATAAGGAAGATAACCTGCTGATCAAGACAGGCAGTAGTCTTAATGATGCAATCATAGCAACTGAGCATTTATAATAAACATATAATGTGAGACATGAAGAGGATGTCAAAGATGTTGTACTTTCCAAGTCAGTTTTATGTCATTTTATTAATATAGTTTGTTAAAATGTCTCTCCTCCCCCAGTTGATAAACCTTCTATTAAGGATAGGAAAAGCTTGAATTAGGATCTGCTCAAAGACACCGAGTCAAACAAATATATCTAAATTCTGTGGGACAGATGAAAAAAAGCCAACCTCATTAAAGTAAAGCTGATGCATTTGTGATGATGGCTGCTATTCACCACTATCATGCTCCTATGATTACAACAAATGGATTTATGGAGCAATTTATTCTTTCAGACATTTGGTAAAAAAAAATCCTGCCAGTAGTCCTTTCAGCCCATTTTTCATTTATTCAACTCAATTCTTGTATCTTTCGTCTTACCTGTTGGTACTGATGTAGGATGCTCTTTTGCCTGGGTAGACACGTGAGCTGCTAATGAATTAGCCTTTAGGAACAATAGTGTTCCTGAATCTGAATCAGTGCTCATGCAAACTAAATCTAAC
Organism: Kiunga ballochi; assembly: GCA_037177335.1. Classification (NCBI taxonomy): domain Eukaryota; kingdom Metazoa; phylum Chordata; class Actinopteri; order Atheriniformes; family Pseudomugilidae; genus Kiunga; species Kiunga ballochi. Next base: position 14,919,125 of record JBAMIG010000006.1, on the reverse strand, counting down.
TTTGCTAAATCTGAGTCACTATATTTAGAGTAAAATGGTCAATGATGACAGCTCAGTGTGTTGATTTGGCTCTATGGCTCAAAAAAGTATTATGAACAATTGGTTTCACAATAAATCCAAATACAGGAAGTAAAAGTTCACCTTAACTATTACAAATGATGTGCTCAATGTGCAGCCATTTGTCTAAAACACAATTACCATTTGATCAGATCCTCACCTACAGGTTCTTAAGACTACTTAAAGTCCCTTTCACATAATCCAGAACAGTTTTATCAATTATTAGAACTTGAGACAATATTGCTATAATTAATCTAGTCAAAGGTTAAGTAGTCTGATCATGTCAACTTCAGTATGATTGTGTGACATGGTTCAGTGCAATCCGGTAGGTGAAATTTAGTTAAATAATCTAGCAATGCATTAGATACCACTCTGTAAGCTTCATATAGAATAAACATTAAAAGAAAAACAATAAAAGCACATACTAGATTCAGAATTCTTTTTGAGAGTTTACTTTACACTTGGACCAAATGTAGACATATTTTCGTAAAAACAGTTCACATCCTCAAGATGATGAAAAGAATCTTTCAATAGAGCATGTTTTTAACATCTGTACAAGCTACGTTTCACATAATGCAAACAAAAACTACAGGCATTGATAAGGGAAAATAAAATTACAGAAAAAATATTATACAAGTCGTAGCATAGAAAATTTTATGGATTAAAATTAACAGGGTAGTATTTTTAAACACAATGTCAAGAAAACTGATTAACAGCATTTTAAAATAAATGTTGACACTCAGAAATGTGAGTTGTAATTTATGACAGTTTCCTACCCAATATTGGTATTAAACAATTAATTATCGAAATACACATTTTCAAGAATCTATGGCTAAGGTAAATATACACATGAGCTCAGGACAAGTTTGACACAAGTCAAGCGCTTTCTAAGTATACAGTGAGGACAAAAAAAAAGGACCTACATTTGAGAGTAAGTGGAGGTACACAGCCAGGCATAAGGCTTGAAGGGGTTTTAATGATACCATATCCATATTAGGAGTAATAAGGTCTACAGTATGTTGCAGCCACTACTGAGAGGAACCAGCATGAGTCTGCTGATGTTCTTCCAGTAAGTGGGGGAAAGCAAAGGCTTTATCACATTCTGTGCATTCGTACACAACCTCACCAACATGACTCTCTTGGTGCTGTTTCAGAAGAGAGCGCTGACTGAATGACTTGTAGCACATGTCGCAGCGAAACTCCCCAGCTTGTTCTTCAGCGTGGAGTCTCATGTGCAATGACAGTTCCTCTGGCGTCTTGAATTTGGTGGAACACTGGCCACATTTGAACCTTGTGTCGATCTGCTGCAAAGCAACGCTATCCGCCTCTTTGAGACGATGTCTGCTTTCATGCTTTCGAAGGTACCGCATCTTGGCAAATGTTTTCCCACAGCGTTCACATTCAAACTGCTTCCTGTCCTGATGCAGTTTGTTTTGATGCTCCAAGAGAGAACTTTTAGAGGAGAATTGCATTGAGCAGTCCAAACATTTGTACAAGTCTTCTCCTGTAACATCAACCTCCTCTTCCTCCCCTGCTGCCCGATGAGTTGGATTCTTTGACAGAAGATTGGAGTATTTGCTTTCTGATCGCGTATGCTGCTCCCTGAAACATTGGTGATGATGGAAAGCGTCACCTCCAAGAAAGCTTTCCCCACACTCTGTGCATTCAGGTGAAATCAGATATCGCTTTTCATTGTGGCTGAGCTCACTTCCAGAGGGGTACAGTTGATTTTTCTCTGGCTCACCTGTGCCATCTGGATGTGTGGGGAAATGATGAATCAGTTCAATGGGGTTATCAAAACACTGATGGCAAACAGGGCAGATGAAACTGTCTAAAAGTTCTGTGTGTGCATTTCCTGCTGCAGATGCAACGTGGCTCTCAAGATGACTGAGGAAGTGCTGAGAGGAGGAGTAACTACTGTTGCACTGGTTGCATGGATATTCTCTAATAGACCATGGCGGCTGATGAGTGCTTTGGTGCTTTTTCAGGTGAGATGCATGAAGAAAGTGTTTATTGCAGTCTGTGCAAGAGTATGGTCGCTCTTTGGCTTCCAAGCAACCGTGCTCTGAAAGCTCCTCGGGGTCTCTGAAACGTTCCGTGCAAACACCACAGCGATACTTAAATTGCATTGTGTACACCAAAGAGCTTTCGGACTGTTCAGGCTCTTCTGTTGAAACTGAAGGCAAAGGATAGTCACCTGCGTTGTAGTGAACATTTCTATGCTCAGCTCTGCTGCTCTTGGACTGAAACACCAGATTGCATAAATCACATGGGAAGCTCTCCTCACGGTGGGTAGACATGTGCTCTGCAAGTTGCATGTGTCCTGGAAAACTGAGCTGACACCTAGAGCAACGATGCGGGCGATTCTTGCTGTGAGAATGCTTATGGTTCCGCAATGCAAAGAGGGTTACAAACCCCCTGCCGCAAGTTTGACACTGGAACTCAAACTTATGCATGCGCTGGTGTTGCTGAAGCTGGGATGCAAGGAAAAAACACTTCCCACATTCGGCACATTCGTGGGGCTTTTCGCCAAGGTGACACAGCTGGTGGTCCTCGAGGTTTTCTGATGTTGGGAAGGTTTTGCCGCACACATGACATGGGAAGTACGGCGCAGAGTCCGATTCACTGTCGCTGCAGTAAATGTCATTCTCATCGCTTTCACCAGTTGTACTGACATGACTGCCTGATTGCTGCTCACTGCCGCTCTTTTCCAGCACGGTGCTCCTAAAATTCTTCCACTCTTTTGGATGCCATGTTTTATAATGCCGAGCCAGTGACTTTTTCACCGCATAGACTTTGCTACAGAATTGGCAGTGAAAGATAACATCTGCATGTTGCGTACAGTAATGCTCGCACAAAGATGGCCTGCTCAAAAACCTCTGTTTGCAGAGTTTGCAACAAAAAGGTTTGTTAATGGCATGAGTTAAGTTGTGTCTTTTTAAATCAGATATAGATATAAACACTTTGGAGCAGTCTTTGCAAGAGTATTTCATGTTACTTCGGTGAAACCTCATGTGTTTTTCTAGATTTGCTTGGTTAGAGCACACCCGTCCGCACTTGCTGCATGTATTACTCTTTTTCTCTTGTTCTTGTCTTCCATGGTCTTCCAGGTGACTAATAAGCAACAAGCCATCAGTGAAGCTTTTATCACATTCTGAACATTGGTACTGCACAGCCTTTTTCTCTTTATTTGAGCTACTTTGTGCTCCGTCGTAACTTTGCACCGACGTCTCCTCTTCCTCTTCTTTGACTTGGAAGGATTCGGCAGAGCTGGTATGCAAGACCCCAGCACCAGTCGCGTTGTGTTCTTTGGACACATGTTTGGAGTCGTTCAATGCAAAATCAATCTTTGCTTTCAAAGGACCTTCCAGCTGTTGCGTCGTCTTGGGTTTGCATTTCCTGTAGTGATTTCGGAGGATAGTCTTATTCCAGAAGCCCCTGTCACACACTTTACACTTGAAAGGATGCTCTGTGGTGTGTATACGTTGATGGCCAGTTAGTCCAGCTTTATTTACAAAGGCCATATTACATTCTTGACAGATAAACTGTTTGAAGGCTTTGTTGATATCAGTTGTCTTTGTTTTACAGATCAAGCCTGGATCATTGTCAAGTCCATCACAATTCCCATCGAAAGGTTCTTCTTTGATTTTTGGAATATTGGAAAGAAGTTGTTGCAGGGGGGCAGCAGAAATGGGGGAATTCATGGTTTCCTGCTTGTGCTTGCTCAAAAAATGCTCCTGAAGCTGGGAAAAAAGCAAAAATTTTGAAGAACAGTATGCACATGAAAAGCCTTTTGGTGGGCTGTGAGTGGCCGTCTTCTGACCTTGGGAATCTTTTGGGGAGGTCTGTTTGGAAGCACAAAATTTTTTGTGACTTTCAAGCTGGCTTTCAAAGAAAAATCCTCCACATCTGTCACATAGGACTTTGCTGCGCCTAAGTGTCTTGGTGCACTTTAAATAATGACGCTTTAAATAATCCTTTCTTATAAATCTCTCTCCACAATTCTCACAGGAATATGGCCTCTCTCCTGTGTGTAGACGGGTGTGCACACTCAATTGCCAGCTGTTTTTAAAACTACGAGGGCAAAACCCACAGATATACTTAAATGTTTTGTTTAAGAAAGGTTGGATCCTCAGGAGGAGTCGATTTCTTACGCTGCTGAGTGGTCTGGTCACATTTTCTGCTGGCTGATCAGTCTCGAGAGGCAGAGACGCATTTGTTTCACTGGTGGGCTTTCTGCACTTCCTCATTTTCCTGTGCTTTCTCAGAGTTTTGTCATGAGAGAAAGAGGCACCGCAACGCGTGCACTTGAATGGCTTTGGACCATGAAACATGGTGAAGTGTCTGGAAAGCTTAGACTGAGTAGGGAAGCTCCTGAAGCAGACTTTGCAGTTGAATGCCTCGTGGTTTTCTAGCTGCTTAATGCCCAACTTGCTTTGCCAACCTTTGCCAACATCATCCAAACTGATTTTAGGGATTCTGACCTCCAGTCGCGTCTTCTTTATTTTGCAGCGACTCTGATGAACTTTCAGATGATCGTACCTTGAAAAACAGCTGTCACAGGCTTTACAGCGATATGGTTTCACCTCATTGTGCGACAAAATGTGGTATCTAAGGTTTCGAGGTTTGGTGAAAGTCTTGGTACAGAATTTGCACTTGTACTCCACATCACCCTTTTGGAGGACTTTTTTGGTCTCCTCTCTAAGGGAGTCCATCTTTGTGGCACCCTCACTTTTAAATTTGGGATCTTCCATTTTTTTAACGCCATCACAGAAAGCTTCGTGCTTAAAACACATCGTCTGACTTCCAAATCTTTCACCACAGCGCACACATGCATAAGGTTGCACACCAGTATGTGAAACAAGATGCCTCAGGTACAGTGATCTGTACCGAAACTTCTGCGAACAATAAGGGCATTTAAAATGTAACAGCATAGCTGGTTTGGACTGTGAAGGTGTCTTGTTGATGTTTTGGCTTGGCTGTAAGGACGTTTTCTTTAAATTGGTGGGAGTCAATTTCTGGTTTGGAGCGGCGCCGCATTCTGCTTGATGTCGAGATATTTTATTGGGTCCAAAGTACTGTTCACATTTTGAACATAAATGCAGGGCATTTTTCTTGTGGGCAATTAGATGATTCTGCAAACGGTCTTTTTTACTAAACTTCCTTGGACAAATGGAACAATGATATGGATTCTTTGTCTTACTGTTGGATTCTTCGGAAATGAGCTCTTCAGTCGGGGGTGGCAAACACTTCTGAGCGTGAAGTTCAAGGAACATTGATCGGTAAAACTGTTTGCCACAGTTGCTGCAAGAAAAAGATTTGTCTCCTGTGTGTTTGACCATGTGACGCAGCAAATAGCGGCGACTGTTGAAATTATGCTTGCAAAATGGACACTGGTTTGAAGATGAGCCGGATATGTGTGTGAGACAGTGTTTCCTCAGTATGTGGGGATCGTCAAACACCTCTTTGCACAAGGAACACTGTACTTGTTTTGTTTCATTGTGGTCTTTTGCCGCTTCCAAAGGCTGCATTGGCTTTGTTGCCGTTTCCTCCTCCAGCTGTTGCATCTTCTTGTCTTTGTTTGTATGGCGCTTAAGATGTCTAAGTAGGTACACAGGATACTGGAACTGTTGTGGACAGTCTGGGCACTTAAGCATTCCCTTTTTAAGGTGGGAGCGTCTGTGCTGGATCAGTTCTGTAACACTTGACAGAATCTTTTTGCATACTGTGCACTGTATTCTCTTCTGATGAACAATTTTATGACCTAACAAATGGGTACGTTTCTTGAATCCCTTTCCACACTCTAAACACCGATATGGTCGTTCACCTCGGTGAGTACGCTCATGCTTCTTCAAGAATGATAATGAATGGAAACATTTTCCGCAAAAGTGACAACTTGGAGCAGATTCTGCAGTCTCCTCAAATGTTTGCAACTCATCCGTTCTTTCTTCAGTATTTGTAGGGTTCGGAGCATCATCAGTCTCCTGTTCAATCTCATTTGGTGTGACAGACCATACTGAATTTCTATACTTGAACTTCTTTCCAGTGAGTTTAAACAGTTCATGCTTCTTCATATGTCTATACTTCCCAGAGGCATAAGAAAAAACAGCAGGGCACTGAGTGCATTTGTAAGATGGAGGAGGTTTAGAGGTTAGTAAACCAGAAAGAGGTTGTTTTCTTGGTACCTCCTCTTTCCGCTGTACTTTCTGAACATTTACTGTTGACTGGGTATCCTGCACATCATCTTTTAACTGCGGCTTCTCATTTTTGGCAGGTTTAGTCCCTGTCCATGACTTTGACTTTTCTCGTGCAAGTCGATTAAGACACTCTTTCAGGCAAAGTACTTTAATGTGTCTAAATCGGTTGGACGGTAATGTGAAGGCAGCTGTACACAAGGGACACACATATTTGTCACCAACCTTTCCCCTGCCACCATATGTAGCATTTCTGATGCAATCACGCAAGTGTCGAGCTCTGTTGTAGGAGTACTTGAAAAGCCGTGGACAAAGAGGACATTTATATTTTCCACATGGCTCATTCTTCACTTCAGCAGTATGCAGAATACTTTCATTTGAGGCAGCAGCCATTTTCTTTTTCTTGTGCACATCGTAAATGTGCCTTTTCGCCTTTCTTAGGGAAGCAAAGCTTTTACCGCATATATGACATAGATTTCTCTTGGAGATGTCAAAAAGCTTTACGTAACAGTTCTTTATGCTTTCATCAAAAAGTTTTGGCGGTTCATCTTTTTGCGGTACATCTTGTTCTGGTGGTTCAATTTTGCAGAGAGTTACATCAGAGTTTGAAACTGGTAACTGGGATGCCTTACACCTTTGAGGTACATTTTTGTGCCTTCGCAGAGAACTGGGTTGTGCAAAATACACGCCACATCCATTACACCTATATGGTGTTTTGCCAGTGTGAGACCTCATATGTTTAACATAAAGAAGTATTTTTGAAAATATGAGCCCACACTTCTTGCACTTGTGGCGGCCCTGGAATTTTCTTTTCTTTACTGGGACAGAATCAGAGAAAAGGGCCTGGTTTTCTTTGATGGCACCACAGAAATGCTGGTTACCCTCTTCATTACTAATTAAATAAACATCACAAGTATTGCAAAACTGAAAATTGATCATTGGATGGCAACTATAGTGGTGCTCGATTAGATGGTCAAGTTTTTGGGTAGTGACTTGGCAATCTGTGCAATGGTAGGGGTCACTTATTCCATTTTTTGGCTCCAACGTGTTCAATACCACAACAGGATGGAAAAAATCCCTCATTTGGAAAGAGGACTGGAGCTCTGGTGCTGCTTTCTCTAGACAATCCACTCTGTACTCCTCAGGGTTGATCACAGACATTTCTTGATACTGAAGTGAGTCTAGTTTTGTTTCATCAGAGTCATAAGAGTCTTCTCTCGACAGAGGTTCACCATACAGCAGGTCAGGCAAAGACTGGTCTTGACTGTAGTCCAGATCACCAAATGACTCTCTTGCATTTTCAGAAACATCTTCAGCAGATAGACTTTCTTGCAGTGACTGGTACAGATCTGGTAAGGATGTTGTATTTGCATTGTCTATTGGACTCACCCATTCTTCCTCTGAACTTGAATCTAATTTGCTGCTGTAACATGTCTCTAAATTATAGTCAACACTTGGCTTGGTGCGGTCAATTGTGAGAGCTTGACTATTATCCTCTGGATCCACGTGAGCTGATGTACTTGTAGTCTCAGCTGGATTTGTCCATTCCTCTGTGAGATAAGGAGACACATCTGTACCCAAGTTATCAGGATGCAAGCATGATTCTGGTTTAGTTGCCACACTTTGCTTTTTGTTGTTATCTCTTGCATCAGAAGAGAGGTGGTCAGTTTCGAGGCTGGGATCACTGCAATCTGAGGACATTTTTTGGGTTTTCTCCTGTGCTGGACTTGGGCATCTGTCTGTCTCTGAACACTGTGACTCCAAGCACGATTCTGGATCATTTTCAACCTTTTTATTGTTTTTGTCACAAATGTCTGAAAAGCTGTCACTACTGACATCAGGGGCACTACAGTCTGGATTGTTTGAGCAATTTGTGGCCACCTTCTCCAACAGGCTTATATCTAAACTAGGAGGAATGCTTGTGCCAGACACATTTAACTGTAAGCAGGATTTTACATTAACATTTTGGTAGTTTTCATCATCAGTATCTCTTGCCATTTTGTCATCAGTGGCAATGGGATCACAACAATTTGGGTCTAGAGAAAGCGCTGGTGTTTTGGCTGTACTAGTCAACTGTCCATGCATTTGAGGTTTTGGTCCTGTGCTTGTACTGTGTGATTGAAAGCCTGATTCTACATGACTAGTGACACCTTGCATCTCATTATTAGTATCTTTAGACAGCATAGTCGCACAGTCACTCATGTCAACTGGACCATCACAATCTATGGCTGGAGATAAATCTGCACATGCTTTAAGTGCTGTATCAGCAAGTTCTTCCTCTTCATTTGTTTCTTTATCTATAATTTTGTCCTTTTTAACAATTGGCTGCAAACAGGACTGTGAAAGGACTGAAACATTGGAGTCACTTAAATGATTAGCTTTAGTCTCAGCAAGGCTTTTACTACTGTAGTCTTGAGATACACTTTCAGGAGATTGTTTCGCAGGAAAATGCACACTGAATTCAGGGTCATGGCTTTTGTTAACATAAGAGCATTTACTCAGTTCCTTATTTGCAACTTTAGAGCTCAGCTCATTGATAACCGGTTTGATGGATAATTGGGAAGCATTTTTCTGGGTTTCTTTCTCTTCACAATTTTTTATGTTTGGAGTGGAATTGTGTATTGGGGCTATGTCCTTATGAGAAATCTTGTTTTCCAGTGATCCCTTTTCTTCTCTTTGCCTTTTTATGACTTGAGTGTTTCCTTGCACATCTTCACTTACACTTAGACCATCAGTTGAATCAAGATTCCTAAATCCTCTGTTTTTATCCTGTATTTCATGGTTTTTTTTTTCATCCTTATCCTGCTGATTGCCAAATATAGCTGCAGCAGCTGAAATGATCCGACTCTCCTCATTCAGTGGATAATGTTTGTGTTCATCTCCAGTCACATTTTCACTCATGGAGTAATCTGGATATAAACTATCTTGAATATTTCTCTCCATGTCTTGCTTTTGTTTATGATCTTGAAAACAATCATTGTTAATCCCATCATTTAGACCTATGGGCTTATTCTCTGTAGTTGCCAGCATAGAAGAGGTAGTAGAGAACTGATCAGGTCCAGCATAAGCTGTGATTTCTTTTTCTAAACTTTCAACCTTGTCCTGTCCCCATGAAGCCATGTTTTTTCTGTCTTTCATATTAGATAGTAAATTTGCATTGGTCTCTGACAATGTAGTACATGTGTCATCACTCAAGAATGGTATACTTCCAGTCTTACTGAAAAAACATGCCAATGTGCTACCTTTGGAAAGACTGTCAAGTTTTTGTTTTGAAAAGAAGTCACCTTCCATGAATTTACACGAAGGCCTTGTTTCACTAGCATCTGGATCAGAACAGCTGCTGACATTGGAGTAGTTTCCAAGACATGCCGTAGGTAGTATTTCACAGTCCTGTTTAAGTCCTTGTAAATTTGGTGGAAAAGGTGAAGAAAATGTTCCAGGTTCTGGTTCTTTTTCCCTAGCAAAATTTAAGCTCTCACCTTCTTCACATCTTTGCATGTAATCCTTTTCCAGGTATTCTCCATCAGTTCGCCATTCACTGCAGTAGTTTTGATAAACACAGTCTGTACTTGAATTATCAGTACAGGAATGCATGCAGCTGTTTGCGTTGAAGCTTGAGTTCGGTAACAGGGCTCCTTGTGTAGCAGCTGTGCCTGAGAATGCATTATGTCCGATGAAGTTCTCCGCCTGCTGGGGAAAAGTTCCTTCGCACTCTGCTGTCCTCAGGGTCCCAGGATCCGATGAGAGAGGTGGAAAATTATGGAAGTATGAATTCCACCCATGAGCCATTCTCTACATGGACTGGAGCTTGTTTCACCTGATCTTGAAAACACATAGAAAGATAAGGTTAAGAAATTACACAACAGTATCTTATAGAGTAAGAAGAAATAAAAATCCATACCTCTCCAAGGACATATAGGCACTATCCAGGGGGGGAGGGGGGGTTGTATCACAGCTGACTGGGAGCCTGCATACAAAATGTAATCATTACTTTCTGCATTCCATAAACTAACGTAATCTAAAACTGGATTAGAAAATGTATTAACAAAAGGGGGGTGAAGATTAATCTGATCCAGTGTCTGAACAAGCAAAAACTACATTAACAGTACATGAAAATGACTTCCATCAATTTTATGATCATGTCAAAACAATCTCCACCTGCTCCAAAAGGGTCAGAAAACTATACAGTAGAGTATGGCCTGGAATACACTTGCTGCTGGCAAAGCACATGCTCATGTGTTGTCACTATTCATTTGGCGCCAAGACCACGCTCGTTGAAGCGAGATAACGTGTCACTGGCAGACTAGAATGCTGGAGGGGCTCATGCAAACAAGAGAATAAATACAAGATTGGAGGTAAATACAACAGTAGAAAGTTTTGAAGAGTGCCTCTAGGACCTTTTTTGTAACTACCAGCAGTTTTATAATTGTTCCTACTTGTTGCACAATGACAAACACTAAAAACAGACTGGTAAACTGTTTTTAGGAAAATAGCTGAGAAATATGAGATTGGCAGATTAACATTTCCATTATTTCAGAGTTTCAGTGTGTACTGCCTTCTACGAGGGACTTCCAGTATGGAACGTTTTGGTCCCAGCAGGCTGGCTTCATTTGCAACAATACAAAATTGCAGCTTAATGTTACCATGTATGCAAGAATACACTGCAAGTGTATCCCAGCTGTAAAGCAAAGCAGTGTGATTTTAAACAAGTAAAAGTCTCCAAATATATTGATGTTTTGTCCTTCAAAAAACGTAGACAAATTTTGTCTGTTGTTGTAATCAATCTGGGAGAAGGTAAAAAAAATTCTTAATGAAATGTATTAGAAAAATATAGTTTCTTCTTATTTAGAGAGGTTTATTTTACATGTAAAAGATTTTCTTTACCTGGTAGTAAAAATTCAGGTGTTACTTGTCCTGAAGATGTCAAATCTGGGTCATCTGTAAAGAGAAAAGACATTTTTATCATTAGGTCCAATACAGAGGGCAGTGTTACCCATTCTGCCACTGTGCAACCACCCGACACTGTCATATGTACCATATCACGGACTCAAGTCTGAGACTTGGACTCCAGGGCACTTAGTTGTATTTTCAGTAACTTGAGACTAAACATAAACTTGTAATTTGGGACTCGTGAACATTCCACATTTTGTCTTGTTTGCCAGCGTTAAGTATTGTGTGCTCTCATTTCCCCAGAAATGTTATAAAAACACAAGTGCACTGCTTTCGTGCTATCAAAACAATAGTACCAACACATGTGATGCGACAGCATCGCTGCAACGGTTGGCTAATAAAAACTTGCGAGGGACAAAAATATTAGCAGAAAAAGGCAAAAAAAAAAAACTTTAAAAGACATCTGGATAGGTTTGTCTTTTAATTATGAATGCAAAAAAATAGAATCTCAAGTTAAAATTGCGCTTAAAGCCCGATCAATGTAAAACATTGCAACCAAACTTCCTGGGGTATGACTAACTGAATAGTTAACAACAAAACATAGAAATGAGACCGCCAGTGTTAAATTTGACCAAGATCCCAGTCTTTTAATTCTCAAACTTCAGTATTAGTTTTTGAAAATTTCTCCCTGGGTGCAGATAGATTTTTGTAACTTACTCAAAACTCTTGAAAATGTTAAGAGCATAATAAACATGAATACATTTTAATGTTCATCTACAGGTTTTCTGAAATCAGGAAAGCAAAAATTAAACCAGAGAATAAGGACAAACTATTTGTTGGTTTAAAAATAAAGATCAGTACCAAATTCTGGAATATAAAAGAAGTGTAAAGATTTACTAAGCAGACCAGACAGCAAGGGTTAAACGGCTGATTACTCATTACAAATAAAGGTGAATGGGACTTTGACACACAAAGTTAGTCAGGTGCAGTGTAAACCGAGCAACGACCGATCATGGGGACCCTGGCTTTAGGGACACCCCCTTACTGGTGGGGAAGGAGCCTGAACTAGTGCGGGAGGTTGAGCGGTTCAAGCTAGATATAGTTGGACTCACCTTTACCCACGGCTTGGGCTTAGAAACCAGTATCTTCAAGAAGGGTCACTATGGATCTGCTCCTGGCAATAGGCACTGAGCAGGTGTGGGGATACTGGCTTAGTGCCTGTACGTTGGGATTCACCCTGGTAGAGGAGAAGGTAGCCTTCTTCTGCCTTTGGGTGCGGGACGGGTCCTGACTATTGTTTGTGCTTATGCACCAATAGGAAGCTCAGAGTACCCACGCCTTTTGGACCCCTTCGTTTTGCGCGTTCACGTGTAGGGGTAGGGGTGTCCCAATTCCCATAAGGACAAAAGGGAAGGGGTAAGGGATAGGGCTATGGAGCCTGTCCCAGCAGCCAACGGGCGAGAGGCGGGGTACACCCTGGACGGGACGCCAGTCCATCGCAGGGCTTCATTTAGCACTATCCACAACAAATACCATGTACGGTCATAAGAGTGTCCATTTGTGTACCTGGCATCAGGACACCCAAAGCCGCATTTTTATGATCACCTTTGTAGTTGTATCGTAGGACTAAGGTGGTGTATCAAATTCTGGTTCTTTTATTACACTGACTTGGTGGTGTTACAGCCGGGAAAATATGACCCTGGGGTCAAAAGTGTGGCTATGTTCATGAATGTTGTAAATTGTGCGTGTTGCAATTTTACATAAAAAAGACATACAGTGATCCCTCTGTACATACAGTGATTTTTTACTGTACTGTAATTGAAGGGGGCATGTCTGTTTATAAAAATCTTCTTGCGCAGAAAAAGAAAGAGCGCCAACAACTACCCATAACGATGTTCTTCTCTCGGAGAAAGACCCCTGCGCAGCCTTCAGTAGAAAAAGACGCTACA
>JBAMIG010000006.1:14885716-14905935 GCA_037177335.1 Kiunga ballochi | reverse complement strand
AACGGTGTTGTAAAACATCCATCCATTATCTACCGCTTTGTCCCTAACGGGGTCGCGGGGGGGCTGGAGCCTATCCCGGCTGTCAACGGGCGAGAGGCGGGGGACACCCTGGACGGGACACCAGTCCATCACAGGGCTAACACACAGAGACAAACAGTGTTGTAAAACAATAATTTTTAAATAGTAGCGAATACGAGGTAGGAAAGATTGTCGCGTATTTCAGTCCGTCCAGCTGCGCCTCTTCTACCCGAGTCAGCTGCGCGGTAGCGTCTTTTTCTACTGAAGGCTGCGCAGGGGTCTTTCTCTGGGAGAAGAACATCTTTATGGGTAGTTGTTGGCACTCTTTTCTTTTTCTGAGCAAGAAGATTTTTATAAACGGACATGCCCCCTTCAATTACAGTACAGTAAAAAAAATCTGCGAAGCCGCGATAGGTGAAGCGCGATAAAGCGAGGGATCACTGTACACATTGAATAGTCTGCAGCAGATCCATAATGTAGCAGGGAGTTTCCTGATGAAAACTACAGAGGGGATTATATTTTTCCCATTTTAGTCTTCATGGACTTCCTGTTAAATCAATGACAGAATACAATTACAATACAATTCTTCTTGTATATAAAGCTCTCTGTGTCTAAGCTCCATTGTATATCAAAGATGTCATAATTCCTTATATTCAAAACAGACCACTCAGACTCCAGGTTTAGATGTGATTCCCAGAGTCTCTAAGATAGTAGCCTACATCTACAGTGGTAGGAAGAGCCTTCAGCCATCAGGTCCCTCTCTTATGGAAACCCCTCCCTGTGTGGGATGGGGAGGCAGATACCCTTTCTATCTTTGAGATCAGCTTAAAACTTTTTTAAATAAATGTTATATGGGATGGAGGGAGGGGGGTAGCATAACCTTTGGTTATGCTGCCAGAGGCTTAGACTGTTGAGTTATGTCCCATGAAAAACCGAGCACATCCTTTCCATCTAATTATCCATGCATAAATAACATATCTTCTTTTTCTGCAGGTCTTCCTTAATAAAAGTTGCATCCCCACCCCAACCGGTCAACAGGAATGATTGTCTTTCCTAAACCATGTTCTGCTGGATGTAAAAAGAGAGTTTTCCTTCTTTCAACTGTCGTCTCATGCATGCTCAGGATGGCCGATTGGATCAAAGACCATATTTGATGCAATCTGCTATGTTAACTAGGATATTTTATTATAAATTGATTTGCTTTGCCACACTAGGCTGTCTGGCAACTCATTCAAATTTTGATAGGCTAGATTTATGTAACTCATGTTGACACCAACATCTATTGAAATGTGCTCAGTCATTTGCATAAATCTATTGTTTTGGGAAACCACAATACCAAAGCCTGACTTGGTTAATCAACTTTCATGGCCAAATGTAAAGATAACAATATATGAAAAGGGATCAAACTTTAAGTCCTCAATGTCCAGTGCATATCTTGACTCATTTAGTTACAATCAGGTGATGACGTAGAAATAGTGGCCTTCAGGATAGTGGCCCTAGAGTTGTCCTCCCTAGCCTACATCCATGTATTTTTTGAAAGCAAATATTTTGCTTCAGGTAGCATTTTACCAAACTTCACATATCTATACCCATTAGCATGGGATTATACCAAAGAACCTATATAGTGTGAAGAACTATAAGAAAATATCAGTCTATATGTAAGCTATTATTGCAGGTAATAAACACTTAATCAAACAAAGATGACCTGCTGCTCAGGCTCAAATATTCTGGATCCAAGATTGCCTCAAACATGCATGTTTGGATTTGAGGTGGTATCATGTACAAAAATGCAACATGTTTGTCAGAGTTTTTCTAATTAAGGAGTTGTGGTGATTTTCTAACATGTGGCAAAGTGCACTGTAACAAGTCACCAAAGTCTTCTCTGCATGAACTATCCACGTTACTTCTTTCAGCATATTTCTCATGCCAACAGATACATTTATGACTAACAATATCCACTGGATGTTGTACTAGAGCAGCAGAAAACCTCTAAAATAATGCCAAAGATGAAAGTGAAGGGTAACTTGCAGCTCAAAATAATCAATTTGATATAGAATCAGATCCCATGCCATGTGTCCCCATTTGTTTGGACTCTTTAATCATAAAGAAAAATAGGGAAAAGCTAACAATTAGCATACTCTGAAAGTTCCTCACATGCATGCAGACATAAATCATCAACTAACCCCTGAAAACAATGAGCTCATAGGCAGGAAATTGTGTCTAGGCTTTGCTAGTCAAACTTGCTTGAGACCAGATAGTACAGTATTTCAGTGATTGAGAAAACAACCATGATAGAAGTGGAAGTAAGCTTCAAAATGTGTTACTGCAGGCCTATTTAGTTACTGGTGCCAGCTCTCACCATTTGGAACATCAACAAAAAAAATATATACTCTCCTGCTAGCTTCATGGAAGGTTTTTGGTTTTGGTCTGCTGTACAACACTGTCAACCACTGAGGTAAAAGAAGTTAAAGTGTCTTATCTTTGAGTGTGGAATTTCTCTGTGCAGCTAAACCCACAGCCAAAACTCCTTAACATCAGCAGTCGAAGGTCAGAGCCTTAAAAAATGTCAAGTATTTCTTAAATTTCTCCAAATTTGACAACATTCTTGTGTTTTTACGCAAAAGACCACAACAAAGCAGTGCATAGCTTAAGTGGACAAATAAAATAAAAAAACAGTATTTAAACATCTTCCCCCTCAAATAAAAATCTTGCAAATCTAGAGTGCATTTGTAAAAACCACCCTAAATTACTATTTCAACTGCTTATCTCTTGGGGTCTATCGGCTCTGCCCATCTGGGACTGGGATTTCTTTACAAAATGTCTGAGGTGGAGTCAAACTGAATGGAAAGCATCTGTAAATAAAGGGCTTTTGGGATGCAACACTATAAAGTCAGCTCTCCACAGAGGTGGCTTTACAGGAGGCCAGACAAAAAACAATGTACAAAGACAAATGGAGATGTGGAACTCAACGGCACAAAAAAAGCTTTTGGCACAAAGGCCACATCCTTACACATTTCTGAATATGTGTGCCAATTTGCTGCGTTGTGGTATGGTAAGCCAACTGCTCTTATCAGACAAGTCACTGCAGAGTGGTGGAAGAGATGCAGATCATCATCAGCACTATATTTCCAGCCATTCAGGATAGCTTTTTACCAGCGACACTGCAGAAGATGCATAGAATTGTCTAGAAGCTCTTCCATCCAACACCAGATTATTTATTTTGTTATTACCACATACCACAAGATTGTGGGCATTCACATGTGCAAGCCTTAAGAACAACTTCAACATAGCAAATGTGTGTAAACTGCTTCATGTACTACTTTAATAGGCAACATGAGGGGCAAATATGGGCATATTTAACATATATACATCCCAGATTGCTAAATTAGGCAGAGGATGTAGAGCTGTCATCATAAAAAGATTATAGTTTCCTGGTAAATGAAACTTATATAATTGATTAACTAGCAGTATGAGGTTACTGGGAGTAACCAACACCCAAAAGCAGACTAAGGATACATGAAAATGCTGCCTGAAGCAGATTTTATTTATTTATACTTTGATTTAGTCAAGCTGGTATAAACTTAAACCTGCAACTGAACATTTTAATGACATCAGAGTCTGAGTCAGCAACACTGGTATTTTTCTCAGACATTTGGTCAACTTAGGTCAGTCCTAGTAATATATATATTTATATTAATATTCATCTCTTCACTTGTATTCAGAAGAATCCAATATACTGTGGTTCACAACACATAAAATACTGTCATAACTACGCTATTCCACGGTTTCCAAAAGCCTTATTTGGTGCTGCACGCCAACAATTTTTCACAAAGTTAAAGCTAAATAGAAACAAAATGAGCTAAATCATCTCCACAGCATTTTGCGTTTTGATTCAGAGACAGTTAGCAATCTGACTGACCACAACTTCTGTCTCATGCATATGCATAGCCGTTTCAAGGTGAAGTGTAAGGTTTTGCCCAAGGTCGAAAATTTGCTCATGATAAAATGTGCAAAAACATAAATAAGCATCCGGTAAGAGGTCTTTATTGTCCCCAACTCCTCAATTCCCTTTAACAACATGTACAGTATCCCATGTACTCTTGGGATGAATTAAAATCTATACAAAAACACTTTAATAGATAGAGACTGGGCTTGACGCACAACTCAGCTGCTTCCTGAACCTGGGACAGCTCATTAGTTGCTGTCTTTCATTACTGGACATACTAATTAATCCAGGTGTGTCTGGCCATTGCGTCATGATTACTGAGGTACGGCACACCTGGATTAAATCAGTTCATTCAGTAATGAAAAACAGAAAATGAAGGAGCCATCTTAATTCAGGAAGTAGCTGTGTTGTCTATAAAGCCCATAGTTTACCTTTATTTTCCATGTTTGTATTAAAACTTCACTTGATGCATGTTTCAGTAACTATTGGGGGCATGTCTGTGTGATGCCTTGATGAGCATTATCACAAATATCACATGCCAAAATCCCGTTATTTAACAAACCAAGTCACTGGTGTCATCCTATATGTAAAAAAGGCTCATTGGGGTAAAAGAATAAATGGAAAAAATGTGTGACAGTAAAATGTATTGCAAAAAGGTTTATGTGGAGCATCAAATAATTTATTAACACAGGTAAAATCCTGAATATAATCACTAAAATAGTGTTCCCGTCATCCTAAAACCCCCACCTGAAACAAAGACGTTCAGAAAAAATTCTGTGCTGTTTGATTACAGTTTTTCTCTCCAAGTAGTTTACCAGTAATGGAAATCTGAGCAACGGTGATCAGGTCAGTTATAAATCTGAAAGTGTGATGCTTTAACACCTTTAAGCAAGAAAAAATATTATAATTTCAGACTGTACAGCTAACCTGTCGTCTCATATAAATTTACAGCATGATAAACTCTCATTATGTTTAATAATCAAAGTCTAATGCTTTAAATCAAGTTTAAGTGAAACTTTTTTTTAACACATTTTTCCAGCATGCATCCTGAGTCTGCAGGACAGCTTGGATCCTCAACCTCTGGCAACTGAAAACCTTTTGCCATGCAACTAATGAGTGAAATCAGACTTGCACTGTAACAACTTGTAAACATGAACAGCTGTCCATCACCCCAGATAGAGTTATAGTTATGAAAATCATGTTTAGTGTTAGACAGCTGGACCACGTTCAGCACAGGGCTGATTTATAAGAATAAATAATCATATTAAGCTACACAATTATATAGCAATGATATAAGCTTAACGGCTTTAACTTTATTAAAACGTTTTCTTGTGAAGTTGTGTGTTGCAACACTATTAAGCAATGTTTATGACCATCAGGGAGGTGTGTTTTGCCATCATCGTGACTGTCTTATAATTAGATACTACTTCAGCCGGTCATTAGCAAGGACGATGGCAAAATAACTAAGGTGGGATTCAACTATTTCAACAAACCATTCACACTTGCGGGTATGCGTTTTGTGACTTCAGCCACGTGCCCGATCATTTACACATTAGCTGATGTCTTGATCAAAGCTAGCTTCATGTCTAGCTTTAAGCTAGTTAGCACAACAGCTAATGGTTTCTGTTTAGCAGTGCCCCTTACCAGTTCATGGCTCCGCGTTGCTCTTGTGGGTTTTACATCCAAGGTTTCCTCTGTAATTTACGGGCTACGTGTATTTGTTGTGCAATAATAATTGAACACTTTAACAGACGTTACACGTCGGCTTTGTTCGCTAGTTTGAGGAGAATGCGGCTGTCTTCTCTGCCGACGTCTTGGTTGCCTAAGGTTCCGCGAGGAGACCCTTTTTTCCTTTCCTTTCCTTTCACGGACTCGGATCCAATGTTGGTTGTTAAGTCAAAAAGCTTCGGTCGTTTTATCAGTACAACGATGCTTAGATGGCTTTTAATGTCCCGGATTGCAGCACCAGATTGAGATCCACCTCCATTTTTTCCCCTTATTTGCGCATTTAACGAACAATAAGCCCGAATTTCTGCGCATGTTTTAGAAGTGTCCGCTCACAACCAATAACAAGGTGCAGGGACTGCAAGGTAGCCCGCCCCCTCGTGTTCTATGGCTCTCTCCGCTGCAGCCTGACGCGGCGGTAGCACGCCTCCTTCCGGACGAGTGCACCGCCACGGTTCCCTCCTTGCAGCTACTCCCGCACCTCTCTCCCTGTGAAGGCACACAGGCGCTGTCGTTTGTACTAGTTGAGACACCACACACAAGTGTAGCTTACACCCATGGTCGCTCTCATAACCCTGCTGTGAACGCTGTACTGGTGTCAGCACTCATTTGGGCACTTAGACTGATCTGCCCCTGGTCTGGATATCACTGGCATTTCAAGGGTTAACAAGTAGCACACAAAATGGTTGTGAGCAGGACTTGACATAAAATGGCGCCACCCCCTCTAGTGCTGGTCTGCTTCAAAACCCCTTCAGCAGAGTAGGTATGTGCCAGAACAAGTTTCCATGAGGGGGGAAAGGGTACAAATGGAAAAACGGTCTCAAAACTGAATATTAACAAATAAGCCAAAAGTCATACATACTATAATCTTACAGATATTTGTAACTGGTGCACACGGGGCTCTGTTTTACACCCTTTCTCTTTAAAATGGCATATTGTGGAGAGTTTTCCTCCCTACACTGATATAGTTAAATGTAATGTCTTAGTGGAGGTTGTTAGTTGCAGTCTGTCAACCACTGGCATTTTAAATGTGTCATCCAGAGCAAAAAGAGAAAGTTTTTTCGGTGGATCTATCAGGTAGCTAACCACTTTTCATCCACCAGGCAACCCATGAATTGCTACTTACATTATAATGTTTAAGGTACTAATATGCTGCTTTTGTCTCCTTATTGTCCTTCGTGTTCCTGCTCTAGTTGATATGCATGACTGAGTATTTCCCCTATACAACAAAAGCACAGTTGCTTACTCTCAATTCTCTCAACAAATCTCACATTTATTCCACATCATGTTCTTGCTGTCAATAGGTGTGTGTGTGGCTTCAAGTTTATTGCTTTAAAATGCTAGGCTATGGATGAAATGGACCCTCTCCTACTTAGAGATGGTTAGAACTCAATTCTCCCCTGTAATACCCCATCAGAAGCTTCCCAAAGGTATCGAGCCTCCTTGAAGAGAGGATCTCTGCAAAGTCAAATACTTGATACGTGTGGACTTCTTAGGTGTATTCAGATCAAATGACAAGTTAACTGCAGAGACAGTGTAATTCTATGGAAAACCAATGGAAAACACACAGTTCTATACTTATTAGGGGACAGGTTATTACGATTTGCATTAATCTAATCTAAAAATCTCTTAATTTAAAACATTCCCTACAAAAAAAAGTTATGCCTCACAACACATGATGACAATACATAGGAACACCCGATAAGTATTGATTTAGAAGGACTTAATACTTTGTTTTGAGTAAAGGTCGTACCTTGACCCAAATCAGTTTAGGACTAAAACAGCAGAGAATGGCATTTTTTAGGATTTCTACAGCAGGTATAAATATAAAGGTGGAAATAAACAATAACAATAAATTATGTGTGGTATCTGTGGTGGTAACCATTGACCCCATTCTTTCTGAGAAATAAATAATAACTTCTTGTGACACTGCAAAAACCCTCCAGCTGTCCATGTCACACAAGAGGGTGAACCTTAATTTCATTGGTGTTAATACACCATTAAATGGAAACAACCAATACAAATGCTCTGTTGAGGAGGGAAGTACAAATCTTGACTGATGTCTCAAGGTTATATCAAAGCAAAAGCTGGAAACCTTTCTAGATTGGCAGCATTAGAACTAACAACAACAACAAAAACAAACAACAAGACATAAAATTTGAGTGGCCAAGGCCCCATATTCCAGGTCCGCCATTGTATGTAAGAAAGATGGGTCGGTGGAAAAAACTTCTTAAAGTGTAACTAACCCCAAATTAATTTCTTAGCTGATAAACTGTCTAAATTGGGTGTTGTCTTCTTGTCACTGAGCTTTTTTTTTTTTTTTTTATAATTTCATGTAAACTTGTTTAATTTGACAAATTTTGATCTAAAATGTCGTAGTGCTGCCCTCTAAGGGTTGAAATATGGCTACTGCAGTTTAATTTTACAATTGACGGAAATGGTACATCTTGGTACTTGCCTACGTCACAGGACATAGCCCTGGTCTAAAAGCATCTCGCAGTCACACGCCCTCTGTGGCGAGTCAGGAGTTGAAATTGCAAGCATTATTGAAAGCGTTTTAATGAGGTTAGAGTTTTATGCATAGTTGTTTGTCCATTTTATTCATTACCCCATGCTTGGCCACACCCCTCTGTGTCTGTCAGCCCTGCCCATGTCTGTTAAATAAATATAAAAAAAAAGATCTAGGATGTGGTTTGCCTCTCTCAGGGGGGTTACTTACAGATTAAAGATTTTCAATTTCAAGACTCCACGCAATCTATGGGCTTTGTAAAAAAAATTGATGTTATTCAGTTATTACATTTCAGAACAATTTTTAACTGGTACAAACCACATTTGGAAAATGAAGCAAAGACATTGTGACCACATTCAATATTGTAATATTTCGTGCTGAACATTTGCTCTTTGACTTCTTTCCTCTTCACCTCTTTAAATAAGGTAAGCTCAGATTAATGGGTCTTTTTTCCCTTAAAAATCATGCAAAAATCCCACTATTGATTGTACATGGGCCATATTAAATTTAAAAGTAATTAAAACTACTGTATGCCATTTGTGTGCAGGGACCCTTCAGATTTTAACTGCCTTGGTTAGAGAAGACATGTAGCTTTCCGCAGCAAAGTTTTGGCTCCCGGAATTCTGTTGTATACTTCCAATGACCTAACACACAAAGTAGATCAAGGACACCCCAAGGGACTTCTAACAGGACAGTACAGTCACCCCTAAAACAAAAACAGTTCAGGGACAGCTGAAAGAACATCAAAGGTCAACTCAAAAGGTGTTGACCCATTCCCCAAACACCCTACATCAGGGGTGTCAAGATCCAGTCCTCGAGGGCCTGATTCCAATTTTGCCGTTTACCTGCACTAACACACCTGATGCAAATCAAAAAGATCCAACTGCTTCTGCTTCTTGTCGAGCTAATAAGTAAATTCAGTTAGCTGTGTCAGAGCATGGAGACAACCAAAACCTACTGGATACTGGCCCCTGAGGACCTGAGTTTGACACCACTGCCCTTCATCCCAATGTGGCCCAATAAAAGTGAGAATTTACAGACACAAACCTGGGCACAAAAACCAATATTGCTTTCCACTGGGCCTAAAATGCTTCTATCCCCACAGATTTATGTACGTTTAACCATTTGTTCCAATGGTGGGCACAATGTCTAGAAGGATTTACACTTAAAAGTCTTAAGTACATCCCCTGCTTTTTGCATAACTCCGCCCACTGCCAAATTTGGAAAAAATGCCAGAAATGGTAGGTGTGAGGTATGGGAGGGATCAAGAGGCAAACAGTGGGTGGCTCACAAATACTCAGAAATATTTGAATGACAGATATTAAATGGTCTTGTACTTGTATAGCGCTTTTCTACAATTCAGTGTACTCAAAGCGCTTTAGCACCATTTGACACATTCACCCATTCGCTCACACAAACACTACCACATTCACACATCGGTGACGCAGTACTGGGAGCAACTGGGGGTTCAGTGTCTTGCTCAAGGACACTTCGGCATGTGGATGCCAGAGCCGGGACTTGAACCACTAACTAGCTGGTCAGGAAATGACCTGCTCATGTAGTAGAGATTTGCTTCACAGTGGCAAAGTTGGTTAGCACTGTGGCCTAACAGCAAGAAGGTTGCTGGTTGGAACCCCAGCTGGGGTCCAACCAACAACCTTTCTGTGTGGAGTTTGCATCTTCTCCCTGTGTGGGTTTGCTCCAGGTACTCCAGCTTCCACTCACAGTCCTAAGACATGCACCTGGGAGATAGGCTGATTTGCACAAAGGAGTGAGTGTGAGTGTGCATGGTTGTTTGTTTGTTGGTGACCTGTCCAGGGTGTACCCCGCCTCTTGCCCAATGACAGCTGGCATTGGCTCTAGACACAATACACACCTGGCAGTCTTAGAAAAAAAAAAAAAAAAAAAAAAAAAAAACCAAATTTTCTACTGAGTGGTCCCTACTGCCTAATTCTGACATAATGTCAGAGTGGACACTTGCCTTGAGTTCTGCATAGGGATGGCAACGATGGCGTGACCAATGCCTCTGTTTAGGTCCCTGGATGCATGATAAGCACCTCTGATGTGCAGTCCTATTACACAAGATAGTACTTTCTTGTCATTGGTAAGTTTGTGATTACATGTTTCTGAATCATCCTTTTGAATTTGTTTGTAACTTCACTTGAGCCTGAGAGCAGCTACCGCTGCCTCATTGCATGTAGGGGTACTTGACTAGCTCCCAGCTTAAGGCTACGTAAGATGGGCAACAGCCTAGCCTCTCTCATTACAATTGACTTGTTGCACAGTCAAATTGAATTGTGAATTTATATGAATCACTGGCTGCCATGGGTGCCTTGACCTCTTTTTGAAGCCAAACATTCACTGCCAAAGACGTCAAAGGATGTCTTTGACAGTTTTTGTTTATGGAACATCTTAAATGTGTGGGCATTTAGTGCACACCCTTAAAATGCCAAGGAACACACACCTGGACAAATTGACCCTCTATATTTCTAGTCTCAGAACTCAATATTCTCCTGAAAGATGAACGAAAATCCTCCAAAACATTGGCAGGAGATTTTTTGCTATAACAATAACTGGCAGCCAATACTTTACTAGTGGTACAAAGATAATTGTTTTCTTTTGCAAAACAGTAGTGAAGTTGTCAGCAACTATGTGTTGTTTATATTTTTAATTCTTTCCATGCCTCTGCTCCTTGAAGGTATTATAAAGTTAAAAATGTAGAAATTAATAACTACTGAACCAGTGGTCTATGAGCTACTATGCTAATTACTCAAACTGTTCATTTGTTCTCATTGGATGAAAAGTTGTTCAAGGATCATAGGAAACAAACACGAATCATAAGCACCCAAATAAAAAATTATATTTGACCTTCATTACCCAAAGACTGACACAAAGGAATGTAAGGGAACAAGGGTCACATGTGTGAAGGGTAAAGGTCTGTTTTTACCCAAGCTGTGCAGGCTTAGGCTGATTACACCCTGACATAATCTCTGTGTAGGTCCATAGAGGCATGCGTAGTAGCTACGCAAACGCAGCTCCGCAATGTAAACGCAGTTACGCAATGCAAACGAAGCTACGCAATGCAAACGAAGCTACGCAATGCAAACGCAGCTACGCAAAAGCAGCTATGCAATGCAGACGCAGCTACGCAAACGGGAACAGGGAAATACTCCCTTGTGATTGGTCAGAGTAATGCAGTATAATTATGGATGTGACTTATATATACACACTAAATTCTTGGGAAGCAGTGGTCTGTTTTTTAAAGTACCACTGTTTAGGATAAGATTCTAAATCTCGTTATTTAAATACCTAATCTTAAACCAGAAATGAATTATATGATGGTTATCTTTCAGTTGACAAATTGTAGAAGTTACATAGAGCAAGACAAAAAAAACATAACTTACCCTTTAGTTTTTGTGCTGTTGGTCCAAACAGGTCTTCGTATAAAGGCTATCAGAATTATTCTTCAGCAATAACATGTCAACTCGTGTCCCTCTTCCATACTGATCTCATGTGATTTTTTTTTTTTTAATCTTTTCCTCCAGGGGTCAAATACAAATTGCTTTTATATTGTAAACAATACAGAAAGGTTTTCACTCAGGTAATACACACCAGTAAGAAATAACATATGACTGCATGTCTGGTATTGAGCTAGTCCATCTCAAGTATCCAAACAAAGCTGTGAATAGTCATTAGGTTTTACAAAGAACACCTGAAAGGTGCCCTGGAGCCTTTTTTCTTTTTTTGCAATATACTATTTGAGCCTTGTGGGTTGAGGGGTGGGGAATCTATGGACTGCATCAATGTGTAGTTAGCAAATGAGCTAGATCTATGAGCTGATTATATGTTGGGGAAAAAAAGCATGTCCAATGGAGAGAAAAAATCTTTGAACTGCTGCTAAACCCTGCTAAGAATCTTGCCGTTAGGGGCGGGATGTTGGTTTGATGAGAGCATCATATACCAATTTACATAAAACAGAAAAGGGTCATGCCATTACATGAACAAAGAAGGGCAAAGAATGCCTAAAACACAACATGTATTGGTAGAAACCACACAGAGAAAAGCATCAGAAAACAGGGTGTGAGGTAGTGGTGTCAGAATTTAAATTTAAAATATGTAAGGAAATTGCAGCATTTCTGTGATATAGTCATCTGGAAAGCCGTTGGACGTCTTCAGTTAAAAAAGGTAGGATTTTAAGTGGTTTAAAGAAGGGGTAGTAAACTACAGTCCTTGAGAGCCGCAGTCCTGCAATGATCAGGTAGTTCCATCTGCAACACACCTGACACACATCATAGGTAATTTGCAGACTTGTACAGAGCGCAATCACCCACTGATTAAAGTCAAATATGTTGCAGCAGGGAAACTTCAAGCACCTGTCAGACTGTGGCTCTTTCAGAAAAAGTATTACAATAATGCACACCACAATTTAATTAGGTCTAAACTAAATGGAGCAGTTCAGAAGTGCTAGTCAACTAAAGTTCTTCAGCTAGTAACAACAGTGAAAGCTTAACCTCTGACAATGCCAAGTTGTAGGTCAGGGGTGTCCAGCTTAGGTCCTCCAGAGCTACAATCCAGGAGGTGCTCCAACACACTCGATTTCAGTTAAATGGGCCAAACTTAGCAAGTTTGAGAAGAACAGAAGATCAGCTGCTGGTTATCAATGTTTCTTATGGGCCCTTGAGGAATGACTTTGGATTCCCGTTATGTTGTAGATTTTCTGAGCACGTCAGTGGTTTCAGTACTGTGGCTTTTGGATTGATATTTTTGGCTGACAGTGAGATGGCTGAGGGATTAATTAGATAAAAAGTCCCTGAGAAAATATGCAAATCATAACAGTTTATTAAAAATGTAATTAGGGAATAAGAAAAAAAAACTACATCTGAGATAACAAAAGGAATGATTTGTCAATAGCAACACCATTTAACCCTTTTTTTGGTGTAGTGATTCAGTGTTCGTCAATCTTTTCATACAGTGATTAGGATGAGACCTCCTAAAGTCTGACGTTTTAGCCTAATAAATGGAGTATGTACTTTGCAGATTCATTAGAAGTCAAATTCTCAAAGGCCAAAAAGCCTGATTTTAATGCTAAATATTTGGTGGCTGAATGTATACTTGCACAGTGTCTATGTTCAGTGGGGCTGACTGTCTCACTTGTGTGTTGCAGTTTTACTCCAATGTTTGGCACAAAAATTGAGAAACTCAAGAAATCCAGAAACGCATAATAAACTGACCAGTTGCAAAAAGGTATTTCTGTGCATAGCTGGCTTTATATGTGTGCTGCATTGTGTTGGTTACGACATAGTCAGCATATGTGCTGTAAGGGGCCCTGCGCCCCCTGTTTGTGGCAGTCAATTAGTAAACGTGGTTCTTGTATTTGTTAAGTAAACAGAAACAAATACTGCAACATGATGCAGTAAGCATGAGTACTATAAGTGCAAGTGGATATTTTACCAATTCAGTTGTACTAGTTCTACCAAAATCAAAACTCTTGTTCATCTTGAATATAGTCAACCAATGCTACCTGGTAACTTAAGCCATGTACACATATATAGAAAATTCTATTGACATTAAAAGCCACATGAAAATAAAAATTGCATAATTTTTTGCTAATACTTCTATCCACCCAAAATATAAAAATAAAAAATTACTCATTGATTAGTTTTAGTGTAAAGTGGGTTTTTCCCCCTATCAAACAAAAAAGACAAAATTAGACCAACATTGAAAACATGTAATTTATCTAGTTTTTAATGACACAATCTTATCGATGACAACGCTAGTTTCAACATGATTATATCCACACAATAAAAAAAATGACTCAAAGTACATATTTGGGACTTAAAACGTGTAAAATTCAGCACAATGATTTACAGCAAGATGTTAAGTCACTAAAAATACAATGAAAAGCAACATATTTACCCTTGCTAGTCAGTCGACAGGGCTTCCAACTCAAATGCAACCATAGCTTGTAGGCTAATATTAGGATTAACTTGGCATGTTATCCATGATCATCCATATCCATACAAGGCCATTTGCATCATCTCCAACCAATTCTTTTTTATGGTCATTAATTGTTAGTCATGATTTTCTGAGCCATGAGAAGACTGATGCTGAAGAAATGTGTCCAAGCACAAGAATGTCTCCGTGCACTCTGTACATTCATATAGAACCTCTGAAGAATTTCCTTTCCCATTTTGTTTATGGTCCATGTATTTGTCCTCAACATGCTCTGGATGACTCTTTTTAATGGCCTGTTCGGCATTAGTATCAGTGGCATGAAAAGACTGTACATGATCATCTTCATCTACCTGTTCAGAGCTTGGGTGATTTTGAAGATGAAGCTCAAGAGATGAAGGGTTCCTAAATTGAGCTGGACATTGGGGACACTTATTTGGCTCTTTCTTGTGATAGCGCAAGTGCCTTTGGTACACACACAGCAACCCAAATCGCTTTCCACACTCCTGACACTTGTAGCACACCCTGGCTGCTTTTCCTGACTGTTTCTCCTTTGGACTTTTAACTGCTGATGTATGTTCACTGTCAGAAGAGCCCTTAGTGTTATCAGGAATGCTTGTGTTTTTCTGATCAACAGAATTTGAGGTAGGTCCATTTTGTGGAGATGTATGCAAGTGTTTCAGACCTGGTTTCTTTTCCAGTTCTGTTTTGTGGTACATGGCTACATGTCTTCTCAAATCACAACGCTGAGGAAAATGTCTACCACAAAATACACAAGTGTGCATTGTACCTTTATGATACCTCATATGCCGAGATAAACTGCTGGAATGATTAAAGACCCGGTGACAGTGCTTGCAAGGATGAAGCTTTCCATTTGGATTGCTACCTCTTCTTCGCCTGTTTTTAGGTGGCACCCTTCGCTTTAATTGTTTTTGGGATTCTTGATTCAGCTTATCTATTTCTTCCTGAGTTTGGTGTGTGAAATGATGCTCTTTAAGAGCAGCTAACTTATCAAAACGATCTCCACATAAACCACATCTATATGGTGTGAAAGTGGATCCAGCCTCAATCTTACTGCTAGTTTCCCAAGGGAGTTTATTCTCTCCATTTTTAATATGATAAGATATGCCATTGCTGTGGCAATTTACAAGCGGTGTGTCATCAGTGATCCTAGAATTCACTTCAATTTCGATTTCAGATGCAAAGACAGAGTCAAGCTCTTTTCCCTTGCACTGATACAATGAATGTGTCTGGAAATCTGACATCCAGAAGAAGCTCAGTTTGCACTTCTTACAAGCATATGATTTGTCCAATTTTTTTTCCAGCTTATTCTCTGGTTTTCCTATGGAATGACTTTCTTTTTGATGAAAACTCAGAGCATCTACTTTCAGGAATCGCTTACCACAATGACCACACCAATGAAATCTCTCATTGTGGCTTTGCAGATGTTTCTTAAGGTCCTGTCTATCTTCAAAAATCTTACAGCACAAAGTGCACTTGTAGCCTCTCTCTGTATTTCGATATTGCTGGTGCCGGTGTAAACTTTGCAAGCTGATAAATGATCTGTTACATATTTCACAGCGGTGATGGCCCTGCCGAGACTTGTCCACAATTGTGTCGGACGGCCTTGGCCTTAACAGGTCTTTGTAAGAAGACTGTGGTTTTGATGTTGGGGACAATGGCTTGACAGGGGATGAGAAGTGTGATGGTAGTGCTCCAGGAGTTACTGGTTTCACAGAGGTAAGTGAAGAATTTAAAGCATGTGACTGAACTAAACCGTTCAAAACTCTCAGAGTACCATTTTCTTGAAGCACATATTCCCGAGGTATTTCAAATCCATTGGATGAGCCATCGAAGGAAAATGACTCCAAGGGTCCGTGCATGGCCATGTGGGCCAAAACACTTGAGTACTGGCTGAATCCATCTCCACACTCTGTACAGATGAAAGTGCTCGATTCCCCACCTAACTGTGCCGACGCTACAGTATTCATGACTTTCTGCTTTTCCATGATGAAACAATGTAGTCTGTGTGCTGATGGCATCACTTTTCAGCCTTAATGCAAGACTAAATTTCTATCCAGATGCAGAAAAACTTGTATCCACGCAACGACCAGTATGTTCGCTCAACACACTGGGTTAAATCATATCCAGGATGCACGTTTACTCCTCTGGTTTTCCATGTTGTATTAGCACCTGTAAAGATAACAAAAGAAGAGAATTATCAAACTATTTATGCCCCAGTTGGATTTACAAGTCTTTTTTTCCTATTTAAATAAAACCCAAAAGAAAACTAATCAAGTTGGTTAATAGAAGCTGAGGCTTTCTCACTGTCAGTGCAGACTTTGCTGGGTTTTTTTCTTCAAATGAAAACCATAGAAATGCAACTAATTAAATACAGGGACATTTTCTATTGATCGTGAAATCAAGATAAACGCTTTTTTAAAATAGTTGACATTTAATCCGAGTACATATATTACCCTAATCTATATTATTTTGTATATATTGCTCACAGTGGGACCTGCACACTTTATTCCAAGCTAATAATGGTACGAGTTTGAACTCGTTATTTGTATAAGACACCTCATAAACTCAAACATCCCGATTCCAAACTCTGCTATGGTTAAGATCAAAGGCCTGTTAAAGGACACCAGAGACAAAACTGTAAACCTGCACCTGGCTGGGAAAACTGAATCTGCAACAGGTAAGCAGCTTGATATGAAGAAATCAATTGTGGGAGTATTTATTACAAAATAGATACCATACATCGCAAGATCTAACCCAGTGGGGCTCAAAATGGTCACAAAAACTGAGCAAAAATCCTACAACCATATGAAGGTACCTAGGAAATGATCTGCATAGAGCTGGAATCAAAGCAACAGAAGGTTTCTCTAAGTAACACACAACCTGCCAGGGACTCAAATCCTGCAGTGCCAGATGGGCCTGTACGTGTTCAGGCCTGTCTGACGTTTGCCAGAAAACTTTTGAATGATCTATATGAGGATTGGGAAAATGTTATATGGTCAGATGAAAATAAAACACAACATTTTTAGGTAAAGATTCAACTTGTCATGTTTGGAAGAGAAAGAATGCAGAATTGCATCCAAATATTTGTATTCACCTTCTGACACTCAAGATCACCTCACAGAATAAAACGCAAGAAACAAATAAATACAATTAAAAGATAAAATGATGCATGAAACAATCATCAGAAGCAGTGAATAATTTGGATTTAAATAGTTGTTTTGAATCAGAGTTGCAGAGGTCAGGGGGAGTGGATTTAAGACATGAGGAGAGCAGCTGGAATAAGGGGGTGGGTAGAGGAGGAGGATCTGAGGGAAATGAATGGTATGGAGACATGCAGGGGGTCAGAAAGGTAGGGAGGGGCAAGATTATGAATGGCCTCATGGAGGACGTGAAGTCACATGATTCTGGTTGTTGACTATGCCAGTTTGGTGGGCATGCGTCCAGTGATAACCACTGAGTGCCAAGCATATACACACATGAGGTGAAAATATGCTGACCAGATAATGTTGATACAAAAGACAGAGTGCTGCTAGATAACACCCAGACACTTTACCTGAGGCAGGGCTCTAGACTAACTTTTTTTTTACTGGTTGCACTGGTGCGCCCAACTTTTTTTCTTAGGTGCACCAGCACAAAAGTTAGTTGCACCTATATTTTAAATTGCAGTACATTAAGCATCAAAGTTTTATAGGTTCACTTTGTCCATATAAGCAATATTGACTTTTAAAT
The DNA here is from genome assembly GCA_037177335.1 of Kiunga ballochi. Classification (NCBI taxonomy): domain Eukaryota; kingdom Metazoa; phylum Chordata; class Actinopteri; order Atheriniformes; family Pseudomugilidae; genus Kiunga; species Kiunga ballochi. The sequence goes on along the minus strand of JBAMIG010000006.1, from coordinate 14,888,032 downwards.
GATTAACAATCTGGTCAACATAAAGTTCTTTATTCACAATTTTACAAGAAAGATAACATAAAAAAGTGGTAGTGCATAAATAACTTCACTGCTCTGAACTTTAAACTTCAAACATCTCAAGACTAAATAAAATTAAAAGTGTAAATTTTTCAACAATTATTTATTTTGGATTTGAACTTTGTGAATGGGAGTTGTTTTTTAGCAATATTGTAAGAAACAGCCACTCAGAGGGAGGGTCCCGCCGTTCAATATCTATGATTGGTTCAGATTACAATATCGGCCCAACTTGCGTTTGTGTGTGTTAACTACGGCAACGGACAAACGTTTTTCTTCCCCTTGAACAGCTGGTTGCACCGGTGCGACTCGAGATTATTTTTGGTCGCACCACTGAAAACTTAGGGTGCACTTGCGACCAAAACAGTTGCCTTGTGAGGGGAGGGGTAGATGGAAGGGTCATCAATGGGAATGCAGAAAACTGATTTGGAGTAGGTGGTTTTGGTGAGAGGTAGAGCTGGGTGTCATCCATGTCGTAAACTAAAATGTATGTGGCATGAGTGCGTGTGCGTCTGTTTTATTATATGGCCAAAGGAGGTAGATGATAAAAAGCAGGGGCTCCAGGACAGAGCCGTGAGGTACATCTGTGGTGACTGAGATGTAAATGTTTTCAGCCGGAGGAACTGACTGTGGCCAGAGAGATATCTTTGAACGCATTAAAGGGGATATTGGTGATGCTGATGGAGGAAAGTCCAGCCATGAAGATGGAGAGAAAAATGGTGTCAAGGTCACAATCATATTGCAGAGGATGAGAATAGACTTCAGCTGCCAGGAGGAGGTTGTTAGTGATTTGGAGTGGACGGAAATCTGATTGAAAATGGTCATACAGATTTTGTTGTTGGATAGATGGGGCTTAGAGCCGAGAGGCAACTACTTTGAAGAACACCATATCACACTGGGAAACATGGGGGCGGATAGCTTTGGGGCCGTTTTTCTGCATAGGATAAAAGGAAAGAACCCATGAGGTTATGTATTATGAGATTATGAGTGAATATAAATATCCTTACATTAGCTAGGGCATTGGAGATAAGACATTGCTGGGTATTTCAGCATGGCAATAACCCCAAACTGACCAGGCAATAAAGGAGTGGCTATCTAAGATGTATTTCAAGGTCTGCGAGCAGCTTAGCCAGTCTCTATACCTCAACCCCAAAGAAAATCTTTGGAGGGAGTTGAAAGTCTGTATTACCCATCAACAGCCCCAAACATCACGGCTCTAAAAGGAGATTTACTTGGAGGAATGGACCAAAATACAGAGTAAATATATTGTGAAGACTTACAGAAACATTTTGACCTCATCATTGTTGTATACCCTTTGTTGGCAAAGTACTGAGATAAACTTTGTTATTGACCAAATGCTTAATTTTCCCCATAATTTGCTAATTCTTTAAATATCAGTGTAATTTTTTTTACCTCTCATTTCATCTGTCAAAGTTGAGGTATATCTATGATAACTGGACCTGTAATCTTTTAGTAGAAGAATTACCACAATTGGTGGCTGACTAAATTATTTTTTGCCCCGCTGTACACCATTCCCTTTGCTTACGTTGCAGTATAGGTGAGCTATGACAAGAGTAAGTAGTCACTAGGATGTGATATGTATATCAATATGGATCTTTATATCAACATCATGAACATGTTTTAAATTATATTACTTTATTGTTTCATTGAAATAAAATCAAGAAATAGCAACTCTCTAGTGGCAAAATTTATTGCAGTGTGAAGTGTGTTCTGTTCTCCAGTCATAATATGTAAGAAGTTTTGAGGTTTTTCATGCTGACTTTTATGGATAAAATAGTTTTCCTGCAAGTATTCTAGTCAGTTTGTAACTGAACACCGTGTTGATAAGATAAATACTTGTTGATGAGCAAAGTTGTTTTAGTTCTTTTGGTTTTTTGCACACACTAACTGCTAGCCTACCAAAGGTAATTTCTGTTGACTTTGGACTTACTAACATCAATTTCAAAACATTTTGATGTGCACCATTCATGCTTACACTGAGACAATAAATGTAATTCTAGTAAGATACTGATTTGATTAGCCTTACTAATTAAAACAGATTTAGTCAAGCTCTAATTGTAGTTCCAAACTGCATGATAGGCTGTAATGAAAAAGGAATTGAAATCATCTATTGAACTTTTTAAATCTAGTATTTTTTCACCACAAATCTATTGATCGATATATATTAGGGCTGCTCGATTATGGCAAAAATGATAATCACGATTATTTTGATTGAAATTGAGATCACGATTATTTAACACG
>JBAMIG010000006.1:14872012-14885616 GCA_037177335.1 Kiunga ballochi | reverse complement strand
CGATGGACTGGCGACCTGTCCAGGGTGTACCCCGCCTCTCGCCCGTTGACTGCTGGGATAGGCTCCAGCCCCCCCGCGACCCAGTTAATGACAAAGCGGTAGATAATGGATGGATGGATATATATATATATATATATATACATACATATACATACACACACACACACACATTAAATAAAGTCATATATAAAGTCATATTACTAAGGTCAATGGATAATTGTGTTAAATAATTGAGATCTCAATTTCAATCAAAATAATCGTGAATATATTTTTTGCCGTAATTGAGCAGCCCTACTACACTTTACAGTTAGTTGTTTATCATGCACTCAAACAAAGCCAGATCAGTGAAGCAGTAGATGCAGGGAGGTGTCTTGTTGAGCATTTTAATAGAAGTGAACTAGCTGCAACCAAGCTCAAAACAAAATCAAATAGGAACTCCAGAGCACAAACTAGTTCTCAGGACATTTCAACAAGGTGGAACAGCGCCTATTACATAATAACCCTTTTGGAACAGCGATGGCCACTGACTGCAACTCACGTGGGATCCACCTGTCTCACAGAGGGTAAAACTATCTCTGGACCTCTGAGCTAAGTCGTTGACCTTGCTGTAGGAACTGGCAAAAGCTCTGCAGCCATTTGAATGTGCTACTGTTTTGTAAAGTGGATAATGCTATGTCACAACCTACCTCCTTAAGTCAGAGGGCTTTTAAAATCCACACAAACTGCATATGAAATGACAGCTGTGCAGGCTTTTCAAGCTACTGCCCTAGAAGAGACCAAGGGGCTTATAGGTAAATGGTCAAAAGATGCAAAAGTTGTCACTGTAGAAGACAACAGCCCCAGCAAGCACCTAAATGCAGCTGCACTTGATCCTCGTTTCTCCACCCATCCATCCATCCATCCATCCATTTTCTGCCGCTTATCCGAGATCGGGTAGCGGGGGCAGCAGCTCAAAGAGGGAAGCCCAGACTTCCCTCTCCCCAGCTACATTTACCAGCTCATCTGGGGGGACCCCGAGGCGTTCCCAGGCCAGCTGCAAGATTTAATCAGTCCAGCATGTCCTGGGTCTTCCCCGGGGCCTCCTCCCACAGGGACGTGTCAGGAACACCTCACCAGGGAGGCGTCCAGGAGGTATCCTAACCAGATGCCCGAGCCACCTCATCTGGCTCCTCTCGATGCGGAGGAGCAGCAGCTCTACTCTGAGTCCCTCCCGGATGGCCGAGCTTCTCACCCTATCCGCCCTTAGGATGCTCCGCCCCCCAGACACCTCTTTGCTTTGGGTGACCCTGCCAGGGGCATAAAGTCCCCGACAACATAGCTGCTGGGATCATCGGAACACACAAACCCCTCCATCACGGTAAGGTGGCGGCTCATGCAGACTCAAATTTCTCACTCCAGAGGACAGGTTTGTTGTCCAATCTAAGATATAAGCTAACAAAATGTGAACAACCATGCAACTGGAATTCCTATACACAGCACTGTGAATACCCACACAAATTATTCACCTTTAAAGAAACCCTCAACTAAGTCTGCTTTAACAGCATTGGATTTATTCCTTGGTTGTGATTCCACAGACAGTGAGACTGCTGACCAAGATGTCCACAACCAAGATATCACTAATTACATTAAGTGCATTTTAATAGTAATAAAATTATAAGGCAATGAAAAGCAGTTTTTTTTCCCATTACAGGTGCTCATGTAGTTTGGCAGCTAAATGAGATTTTATTTTGAGTTTTATTTGCACAGCATTATATATTTACAACACATATTGGACATTTCAGTTGGTTTCTTTTTCTTTTGTATTGTAACTATACATTTTATGTACTAAAATACACTAACTATTTCAAATTCATATATCTTGGTCATTATTTTAACAACACAATGTTATGGTAGAAGGCTGATAATCAGTGATGTGCTTGAGAAGGTGTAATATGTTCAGCTGCATGGTTTTGGGTAAAAACAACAGAAATATTAATATGATAATAATAATAATAATAATAATAATAATAATAATAATAATAATAATAATAATAATAAATTAAATAAAACACAAATGGTATTTTGAAAAAATATTACTGTGGGAATAAAGGCACCAGGAACACTTAAAGTGCACATCAATGCAATACTGAGTAAAGTTGAACTCCAGTGATCAAACATAACGTCCGTTTGAGATACAATAATATCTTTTTAAACATTAGAAATAAACAATATTATAACTTGTATCCAAAGCAAAAAACAAATATAAAACAACAACAAAAGCTTACGTTGATAGGGCATCATTAGCATGCATATTGTCCCAGGTATTGAGAAATAGTTTACTCATGCAAATTAATAACTCAAGTAATTTACATTCTTTAAATATCATTCCGTTTTCTGTGGTAAGTAAACTTTGACACTTTGTCACAATCTCATGTTTTGGCATCACTCAACTCAAAACCGGAGACAAGTGTTTATAAATGTGCAATTACCTTTGCAGCTTTCTTCCCCAGTCTGCAAAGTAACCACTGTACTGTTTATTTTTTCTAAAAGCCAAATCAAGTTTTTTCATCAGGCTTATGATATGCAAATCTTTCACCAGCACTTCAGTGCCACCAAAGACCAATAGCACCCTTCCTGAACACATCAATGCCTCAACAAGACAGGTGATTACCAAGAAGGAACTTTTAAAACTTACATCAACATAGAATTGCAATAAAATAAACATTTTAACCTAAGTGTAAATCAAGCGAAGCTTAACTGGTTCCAGTATGCCGTAAAATCGTTGAGCCATTGCATCTTCTCTTTGTGAGCTATTACCGTGGTCACATTGGCTAACGTTAGCTGCTGCTAGCTGACGCTTATTCGCTATACTGTCATTTTTAACTCGTCATTGCAGGTGTTTTGAAATCCGACAAATTCGCCGAACAATCAGTTTAGTCAGGACTTACCATAAAAGTCAACAGTAATTCCACATACAGTGACAATTCAAGTGCAGCACCCCTTATATTTGACGAGAGGCCAATGGCTGCTTATTGCCACAGGCCGGGGTGTCTCCCTCCTCCTCCTCCTCCTCCTCCTCCTTCTTCTTCTCCTGATTTTAACATAACGTTGGTCTCAATACCGCCCCCATCTAAACACAAACCAAAAAAAGCCTATATATTAGTTTCATGCTCTTAGTCTAAAACAACAGAATGATTTTCCAACCTTTCTACATGCGTTCAAATTTATTTTTTCTCACTATTTACTTAATTCTGCATAACTAAGACCTGTATTCTTTTAAAGTGGACCATTTGCTTCCCTCTAGTGGTTCCCCTTCATCACAACGTAGGCCCAGTGTATTTCAAGATAAAACAGGATATTAGTATCCATGGAGAGTTTCAGTAGCAGTTTTCAGATTAAAATAAGTAGGCTAATACATAACTATTGTTTGTGAAAAGATGTATTTAAAACAAATATTTCTGCGTCTCACCTGCTGAATTACTTGGATAGGGGAGAAACAGGGCACACTGTTAACATCACAAGATGAACACAGAAAGACAAAGAACCACTCATACACACCAGTGACAACAGGAGAGAACCCACACATGCACAGACGGAAACATGCAAACTCAACACCAATTGGCTGCTGTTCTGACAAACAAGGAGCAAACCAGCAACCTTCTTGCTGTGAGGCTACAGTGCAGCCCCACTACAACAGTACAATTACTGCAAAAATAATTAAAAAAAGAAAAAAAGACAAATGTGTTATACAGCTACCCCCCCCCCCCTCCAATGAAAAGAAGAAAAGAAAGAAAAGAGAAAGTAGGAAAAAGTTACATTTCCATACATCAGAGTGCATTTTATACTAAGACTTTTTGTGGAATAAACACAAGCTTTTCACTTTTGTGACATTCTTCTTTTATCTAGTAACCATGATCCATTGTTCACGGCTGTGGCAATTTCCTATTTATGCTTCTCATATTGGGTGAGTTCCATCCTTTGACACGTTCAAGCATAATGCCACTGTGATTAGTATTTGAATCTGCATCTGTTTGTGTTAAGACCTTCACTGAGCTGCATATTCTCCTGATTTATCTTTGCTAAACAACTGATAATAAATCTGTGACTCCTAATGTGACGGCCTGTCTACATATTCACTTATGCAGACACATATTTTCCCTCAGAAACAACTTTTTGCATCAAAACAAATGTATTTAGCGTTATTGTGGCCATGCTATTTTCTAACATTATAATAAAAATAAAAATGCACAAAAAAGAAAAACCAGATCCTGAAAATTAAAATAATATTTTTCTTCTACTATATTTCAGTAATTTTTACCAGATAAAACTCTGGTAAAACTCAAATATCAATATTGTTCTTTAAATCAAGTGTGAAATACAGTTTAGAAAATTCTCTATAGTGGACCGGGTCAGGGCACTGACAGGAAAAATATGGAGTTTTTAAATGCTGTGTAAAACCTATAGATACACTATAAAGAAATAAAATATAATGAATCATGAAACGATGAACTGATTGTTTGCACAAAGGCCAATTTTGTAAAAGCAAACCAACTTTTGATTATTTAGGTAAGTACTGAATTCAACTAGACATTAGGTTGAAAGAATTTTCCATAAAATGTTCTCATGCATGAAATATGTGAACAAAAATGTTTATGCAAAATGCTGTGAATGGGTCTTCATGTAAAGTGGATCATACATTACAGCTCCCTCTGCTGGTCAAAGATGTAAGTGAATGACCTTAAAACACATTTTAACCACTAAAAACATTAGTGGAAAACGAGAGAACCTGAAACAAAAAGGTCAGTATAAAGTAGTTATAACTATTATCAACTTATTTCTAAACCCAAACTAAAACTTAAACTGTCATTCCTTCTTTAAAGACATGTTTTCATGTGTTTGGTTTTTCCCAAAGAAGTGTCAAGCCAGTTTTTAACCTGAGTGATGCAATAAAGAGGAGTACAACTCAAGGGGCTTATAGGTAAATTAATAGATTTCCAGTCATAACTAAAACATAGAGGATGAAGGGTCAGTAAAAAATTGATCATTTTGATGAAAAATAGTAAGCTTTTGAACGTTTTTGTCTTCTCTTTGACCATCTTCCAGGAACAAAATGAAGGATTTGGCTCATTTTCATATGGCTCATAAAAACATGTTGCAGTGTATTTCGACAGCTGTTGATAAAGATCACACGGGTTACTACTGGTTTCAATGACATGCATTAATTCTAAGCTTTGTTATATTTCATTGCAAACAACCAATTTCAGTAGATGTATGATGGGGGACGGCCCGGTACTGCAAGAAAGTAACAATAATACCAGCCATTGACTTAAAAGATGGTTGTGTTTCATGGGAAGTGCTTGTTTTCTTGAAAGTGCTATATAAATAAAGGTTTACTACTTTCATTATTTACTTGATAAACAGTAGGCACATGTCCTTTTGGTTGTGCAAATTGGATTCAGGCACTGCCTCATGTTGCTTCTGATGGTAAGGGCACTGAAAAAAAGCCAATTTGACCAGAAATCAGCCAGAAAGAACAAAGAGCAATCCTGCTAATTGCCTCTCATTTCTGCCTGTTGAATGTTTTATTTGTGCAATAGCAGGTAAAACAAATTCAAAATTAGTTTTACTTCCCAACCGGAAAGATTTATTTCCCACAAATATGACTGACTTTAAATAACGCAACAATACATGCATGACCAGTGTAAACTTCAGGAAATAAGCATTATGCTGTTGTTTGGAGGAAACTCAGTACAGTTGAATTCACCTTTCAGACACAATTTATATGAAAAATTAAGATACAAATGAAACATAAATTATGTAAACAAGCTCTTAGGCAGGAAGCTTGTGGTTGGATGTTCTAGCAGCTACATTTCTCCTGCCAGCAAATGTAACATTAAAAGGAATAACTAAAATTGTTTTTAACCTAAGAATCATCTTTGAAGATTACAATTAGTATGATTTACATTATCACTATCTGAAAGTAAAACGAAAAGAAAAGCTACACATAAACTTGGAAACCAATATTCTAAGACTCAATGAGTAGCTCAGTTGAGGAGATCTGGACTTGTGACCATTGGGTTCGAGTAGAGGTGCCACTTCCTGGAAGGTGATTTCTGCCTCCTTCATAATAGATGTGAAAACTTTTCTTTGTACACTATGCCATCAGAACAGGCACGTAACATTATCGCATGTACATCACTCTACATTAACATCTGTATTAGAATTGAATACATCATTCCAAGCCTCAATGTCACAAACCTAACTACAATTATGTCTAAACAATCCCAACAAAGACTCAATGAGATAGAGAAAAAAGAAACATGGGAAGTCTACCAGCTGTTGAATATTTTTGTGTAATCCATCATACTACTTGGTTCACCCGCTGGCAACATGGGTTGAGCAACTTTCTTCATAAGTTTGCTGTCATTTACCTCCGAAATCCCTGACCTTTTAAGACTAAGTGATTAAACTATGGTGGAAATAAGACACATTCCTAGATACATTTAACAAGCAGGGAGGTCTTACGGAAATTATTAGATTATTTATCTTAAAATAAGCACATCCTTATCTCCAAATAAGTTAAGATATGCTGTTGAAACTTAGACTTTACTGTATTTTGTGGATAATAATAACTCATTTGAAATATATTGGTGACAACATATCTCGAGAAAGTCGAAACAAGTTCAATAAAATTCTTGGAAAGAAAACTTACACAAATAGAAACAACTGAATGAACTTTTAACAACTAGCAAGAGAAACTCAATACACATATTGATAAAGCATTAATGGAAAGTAAAGGTGGACAAAGATTTATCCGTCTGTGATGAACTGCTTTGAAAATCCATTTCCTCAGTGTAAAACTGAGAAGACCTCACAGATCCCACCATCTACAGTGTCTATGATCAATAGCTTTAGAGAATCAGGAGGAATCTCTGTGCACAGGGGACAAGGCTGAAAGTGATCTTTATGCCCTCACTGTTAAGATGGAGCAATGGGATTTTACAGAAACCTCATCAGAAATATGCTCTGTAATCACATGGTCTTCAGTTAAAACACAACCATTTGTGATCAACAGATAATCTCAGTAAAGACACAGAGTCATGAAACAAAGATCTGAATAAATAAACAATTTTCAATTCACTGAACAGAACAATGAAAATAGGAACATCATGGGAACATTTACCCATTTTTGCAAAAACTCACTGGAGAACTTGTAAGCAGAAAAACAAAAATGCAGCATATTACATTTATGATTAAAAGTATATCAAACTGTATTGAATCCTTAAAATGCGTCCCAAATAAAACAGCACCATCTAGTGGTTTGTAGAAATAATTGCACTCAGATTGTTGGGTGATGTAAAAATAATGGACTTTATTGTATGTTCTGATCCCAAAGTTAAACCAGGAAGAGAGCTGTATTTTTTGCTTTTAGGTAGTGATTAATAAGAAACTAAAAGGAAATAAGCTAAAAGTATTTTTTTTATCATAATGGTTATAGTAAGAGCCCCAGTTATCAGATTTAAAATAGTCTCTTTGACTTTAAAAGGAACCATGTAAGATAAGCAAAGGAAAAAGAAAATAAACCATTTGATGAAATGTTAATTATATATGAAATTACGGCTTTTAAACAAAAGATTGACAGCAATAAATCACATACATTATTCAATGTTTGAGCAGCTGATATAAAAGTTGAAAAAAAACTTTGATCAATCAGTACATGTTCATTTATAAAAAAAAAAAAGAAAGAAGAAAAAATATCCTAAACACTGCTACCTGAACCAGAATATCTGTCAGATAAAACATGCATTTTAAAATTGCACATTAAAATAACCACATTCTGACACAATATGCTTTTATAGAGTGGGACACATACATTCATACTTCTAAGTCTCAATTGGTAGAAGGAAAGGCACAATTTAGCATATTTGTCAAATTAGACTAAAATAGCTTTAGTTCTTACATTAGTAAAAGAACAAAGCAACAAAAACAAAACAACAGGAATATAAGAAAACATTTGTAATAATTCTTTATACAAGTAAAGCACAGACATATATGTGTGTGTATATATATATATATATATATATATAAAGAAAAATAATAATTTGATGTGTACATTAACATTTACAGATTACATATTTGTTTAGTTAGTAAAAGCCTCATATCTCAGCTTCAGATACTGACTTGTCTTTACTCCGAATCGTGACCATTGAGTTTGTGTATGTGCAAGAGCGAGACACCTCCTCCTGGAAGGCGGTCTCCAACACTTTCAGGATGGATTTGCGAACTTTATCTTTGAAATCTTGACCCATAAACACATACAGCAGTGGGTTCAGGCAGCTGTTGAGGAAGGCCAGACTTGTTGCTATGGGAATCCCAATGGTGATGATCTTGTCTAAAATATCACTTGAATAATTAGGTATGTGATGTACTAGCTCAATTAGACCCATGATGTGAAAAGGAGCCCAACACAGGAAGAAAGTGATGATGATGGCAGCGATTATTCTAAAGGGTCGACTGGATTGACTGGCCAGGGTGGGGTTTCTTCTGAGTCGATGGATTATAACAGCGTAACAGGAGACAATGATGCTGAATGGGACTACAAAGCCCAGGGTGAAGCGAGTGATGGCCATGGCCTGATGGCGAAAGAGTCGTAACTGAATCACAGATGGAGTCACATTATCTTCAGAGAAGGCAAAGTTGTTGAAGCAGTTGATGATAGCGTGGTTGTGGTAAGCTGGCCCAGTGTCCCTGAAGATGAAGTACGGAGCACTGAGAATCAAAGCCAGCACCCAAACACACAGACTCACACAGGAGGCCTTGCGTACATTTCGATTGTTCTGGGCCCAGACGGGCCACACCACTGACACACATCTGTCCACGCTGATCACTACCAGGATGTAGACACTAGCAAACATGTTGAGAAAGCTTACGGTGGTGTTCAGCTTGCACATGAACTTGCCAAAAGGCCAGTGGAAATCCATAGCTGTGTATGTCACACTCAGAGGCAGGAATGCTGTGAAGAGGAAGTCAGCCACAGCCAGGTTGAGAAACCAAACTGTGTTGACAGTTTTCTTCATCTTGAAGCCCGTCACCCAGATCACCACTCCATTTCCAAGCACACCGAGGACAAATGCCAGGCAGTAGACAATCAGAGACATGATGTTAAGAGACTGTCTCAGCTTAGCATGCTCTTCGCTGTAGCCTTGATAATCCATGTAGTCATAATCATCATCCTCATACAAAGAGTCATTCAGCCAAGCTTTATCTGTAAAATTGCGAAAAGGGGTAATGGTCGTTAGCTCCATCATCGTCTTTGAACCTGCAACAAAAACAAAATTGATTATCAGACTTATTATATTTTCCCTCCCAAAAGAAGATAATAAATAATAAAAAAACAAGATTATTTGAATTATGACTCAAGTTGTGGTCTACACTTTAAAATACCTTCCAAAATAAAAGCCAATTTGCTGGCTGTAGCCTATGAAAAAACTCATAATAACTTATCCCGTAATCTCTCTCTCTCTCTCTATCTCTGTATGTATATATATACCCACACACACACATATATATATATATATATATATATATATACATATATCGAAAGAGAGAGAAAGAGAGAGAGAGAGAGAGAGAGAGAGAGAGAGAGAGAGAGCGAGAGAGAGATGGAGTCGACAAATTGGTCACTCATTTAAAAAAAAGTGTAATTTCCTGCCGTAGCATGCTAAAATAAAACACATGCTCACTGGAACTGCTAAACATGTGCATGAAAAATGCACACGATTTTCACATCTGCGTAACATTTCTGACAATGCATAAAACGCGAAGAGAATTAGATGAGCGTAACTGGTGAGTCTAACCATTAAACCGACAGCACAAAAGTTTGTATAGATATGGAGCAAGTTAGGAAGAAATTTGAGCTTTTTGTAGCAATGTCTAGTGCAAAGTTGTCATAAGTGACAAAAAAAAGAAAAAAAAGAAAAGAAATTCAAGTTAAGTCCAGAGTCTATGTCCCAAAAGTTTAAGTCTTCTTGCTGAGGTTTTTCCCAGAGCTGCATTCACTACAGTTCATTTGGTTTGGTGAATTGTGAAGAGGAGCCATTAGAAAATATCATTAAAACATTTTACCCTTCTAGTTCCTCGCTGGATCGAGCTGATGCAGAGAGCGAACCTCCAGATCTGACTGGTGCTGCAGAGTTTGAAGCACAGATCTCTGACTCCGTAATTTGCAGTGACGTCACACCAGGGTGGGACCTGTAGCAGGACTCACCCGCTCATCTTATGTGACCCCACACTTTTTATGAGCATGGGTTTCTGCTCATGCACTTTCTCAAGTGAACCCATCTATCACTAAACGACTCATCGGTGTGGAAGCCACAGCAGTCGATAAGGAAACAGGGTAAACGTTAATGATTACTGCAAACATTCACCTTTTCCATGTCAAAACACGTCTTCCTCAGATGCTGCACTAGATAACGGTCTACCGGGGAACTCCAACAGAAAAACACAAACATCTAAATGCGCAAATTAAGGGTTGAGATAACGAGCTACCTGAGACAGAGTGACGCATGGATCCATCACTGAGCCCTGTGCTTATTCTGTTATTCTCTAAGAGGGTTGATCTTATGTTTGCTTGAGGTTAAGAGTAATTGCTTTGTGTTGACAGCGTGAATCAGCATCAGCGCTTATATTCTTTAATATCTCCTGTTTTCATCCTGAAGGCCTACTGCATGGAATAAGTCACATCAATGTCAGATTAACAAGTAGTTGTTTTAGGGTTGGATGACCTTGTTGTTAATCAAGCTTAAAATAAGGTAACAAGCACAACTGTGAAGTCTTTGTGTGTTTAAGGGTTTAAATAAACTAAATCCAAGATTTTGTGTCATTTGCATATTTCTTATTAGTGGCATCTGTTTTGCCACTTTTTTATTTATACACATGCATCTTGTCATGGATGATGAATGCATTTCAAATGATAAATGCATTGATTGACACATATCAACCACTTGCAATATGTGATGCTCATTGTTTTAAGTACCACGCGATAAAAATAGAATTTAAAATATGCATGTAATAAATATTTTGAATGAAAGATAAAAAAACTGAAAGAGAAATTCATTTCCTGTTGCAGTTCTTTCTGTCAGTACACCTGCCTGTGTTTTTTACAGCATTTTCCTCTATATGCACTGCAGCATATTGATTTCTGAAATTTTATTTGCAGTTTTTTTTTGTTTTCAATCTACTTAACTATACATATAATAAATATGTATATCAGTGAACCAAGCTTGTTCACATTGCAGGTTTCAGAATATATTCCAGTTTCTATTTCTTTTTGTGGCTGATGACATTATTGCAGATGTAAAGGAACAGTCCTGAACACAGAAGACATGCTGTCACATGCAATACATGCTGACAGAAACATATATGGGTACTGAACTTCAATATTTAAGTTATACAATCAGATTCAATAAAATTAAGATATGTTATCATTTTGTTAATTGTACATTTTTTGCCACAGTTTGCATACTCTGTGGTAGAATAGTGATGTGTGTCTAACTTAAGTGAAGCAAAAGTCAGATGAAATGGAACATTACTGTTAAGGACTTAATAAACAGTGGGCATGTGTATGATATATGGTCATTTGAAAGGGGTCTGTGTGGAATTTAAATATTTGTGATGTTCAGGCTGTCAAAAAAAATCCCTTGTTGGAAAAAAAAGGAGTGATTTATACTACTTTTACCCACAGTGTGAGTTTAGCCTAAAAATGTTGAGTGACAGTGTGATGAGAGCAAAATGAACATGGGGGTGTATTACCTAGAGACACTGAAAATGAGCTATATGTCTCCAGAGTAACTTCTACCTTTTGGAGGGGAAAAACATGATCCATCTGAGTTTGACCTCATGCTCGCGCTTCCTCCAACATAATTTCTCTTCACTCTTGATTTTGCATCTCAACCTCCCACACAAAACATGGTTAGGAGTCACTTGCAGGAAATTTAACAGAAAACTTCCGAACATAAACTAAAATCTGAAATCAGAAAGTGATCTGGATCTTCACCTATCACCTGGTGAAATAATGAAGTTGAATCACTTTGGTCTGTACGACATTCTGCTGAAACCCTGTAAACATAAATTAAATATTTGTCATCCTGCTGAATCAACATACTCATTTTATAAACCCTGTATTTAAAATAAAAACATTTTTTTTCCTTCACTATATATAATTAATTGATGAGGTGATTCAGACAGTTTTCCTGAATGTTGCTTTGATAATCAGAGTAGAGAAAAGTGAAGCTAAAGACCTAGAAATGATCAGAGTCACACACCAGAACCTGCCCAACCCTGGAACTGGGTCCCCTGCTAAAATACACACACCCCGCACAGGAACTGGATCCTGCCAGCAATCCAGATGTGAGGGGGAGGGGGGAGGGGGTAAGTGAGAGAAACATGTCCCCTCGTCTCTGCATGTTGTTAGACCAACACCCTTTTTCAAGTGAGTAGGAGGATACATGTCTTTGTTATCTTTGCTTTGTTTTGTGGCTGCATGAATATTCAGGATATGAAAAACAACGTTCGCAGTGAGAGAGATTCTGCAACAAGACCAGAAGCAATTCATAAAAACTGCAAGAACCTGCTTAAAATAAGCTGACCCAGTTAGCTTCATCAGTCCCAAAAAATACACCGTTCGGCTCCATTTGTAACACTAAACTATTTCCCTTTTTAGCTTCAGTCTAGACAGTGCTGCTATTTTTTTATTTGTATTTTTTTAACAAAAACACTCACTAGATTTAATTTCTCTGATAAAATAAGCATGATGTTCTTTTAAGCTCTTGCTTTGCAGTCTTGCACATAACATAAAGGCAGCTCGTTCTGCCTGAGTCTGTAGGGGATATTAATAGCCACCTCAAGGCTATAGTTTGAGGGAAACCTTCAGAGCCCAGGGCTTGCAAGAGTTCTTCATTTACCAACCAAACATGTAATTATGTGTGTGCCACACAAAATACCAATTTGGGTGTGTAAAACAGCCAGTGAAGGCTTACAGGGAATTTAGTTTTTAGCAGAATGTATTATGCACAGTTGAAGTTTGGGGGCTTATTATTCCGTGCAAGCAGCTGGGAGCACCCTGAAAGGCAGAGGAATTCAAATATATGGATGTGTATTTGTGTGTGCATTTCAGCACACACATGCATGTCTTTGTGAGCAGGACATTGATGCACTAATGATATACTGCAGCTGCAAGCATCACTGTAACACACCCAGTATTTTTCTTTGCTGTTTTGTGCAAACATCGTTTTCATTGCAGCTTGTCTGAAAAAGTTCTAAAACTTCTTTTGCAGAGGTGCAGATTTCAGCTGTTGTGTTGAAACGTCTATTCTCAGTTTACATGGTCAAAGCCTTTCAACAAAATCTGCTGGGTCCCAAAAACCTC
This sequence comes from Kiunga ballochi, assembly GCA_037177335.1. Lineage (NCBI taxonomy): Eukaryota > Metazoa > Chordata > Actinopteri > Atheriniformes > Pseudomugilidae > Kiunga > Kiunga ballochi. The sequence goes on along the minus strand of JBAMIG010000006.1, from coordinate 14,872,211 downwards.
AAAGGTTTGTTGATTCTGTTGCGGTGTTGCCTGGAAATCAAACTCTTGTCTCACTTTGAGGAGATGTCAGGAATTTTGTTTTTCCCAGTCAAACCACGGCCTTCAGCTTTAGTTCATATGGCTCAGCACCCACCCCAGCGCACCAGCTGCACACCCCGGGAGTCACCCCATCTACATGCTCACCCACACACACATCCAT
>JBAMIG010000006.1:14823985-14843218 GCA_037177335.1 Kiunga ballochi | reverse complement strand
AATCCAGAATGTATGACATTTCATGTTTTTTAATTGCATTACAGGAAATAAAGAACTTTTTCACAATATTCTAATTTGTCCTGTATATACATATATACACATATATATATACATACACATATATACATACATATACATATACATATATACATACATATATACATACATATACATATATACATACATATACATATACATATATACATACATATACATATATACATATATACATATACATATATAGTTTACTCTGTACACAGTCTTTCCAGAATTAATCAGTATGTTTATAAGTTTTCTTAACCAGTTTAACCAGGCCACTTTATGGTCTGTCCTCACTGTTACTCGACGTGTTAACACATTAGGGACTCTGCTTTGAACCAATGAGGTGAATAAAAGAAATGGAAAAAAATCGACTGCTCCACACTCGCATGGCTTCCTCGTCTGCTTCCTCTGCATCTGCTTTAGCAACTGAATGAGCTTGTGGAAACAAACACACATTCAAAGAAAAAAAAAAACAAGAAAAACCCACAAACGATCCACTCCTGCAGTTGTCTTTTGAGTCATGTCTGCCTATATTTAGATGCTTCACTAGAGCTTTATAAGTCCAGCAGATCTCAGTCTGTTCTCACAGTGCTGTTATACGGTAAATGGTACAGCAGTGTTAGGTGAAACAAAACCTTATTGTGAAGCTTTATACAGTTTAAGGTCACACCACTCTGAGCACCTTCAATATTTTCTGATCTCAGAAGCCAAGCAGAGGCCCTGCAATGACTGGTGACCTGCCCAGGTGTACTCTGTCTCTCCCCTAAGTGCTGGGATTTTTATCATTTTACAATCACAATGAAGAGAATATGTATGCATGTGTTGTTATCATTTATTTTATATAATAACAATAATACTGATTGTAATAGTCTTCATCATTACACGTGTACTTTCAGCTTGAAAATTGTGTTTTGTTCATTTTCAGTAGCACAGAAAATGTTTCGTTTTTCTTGCCTCACCTGCTGCTCTGAGAGCAAATGTTGCAGAGGCAGACATTTTCTTTAACAAGCAGATACCGCAGATATTGTAGGAATTATTATGAGGCGTTGGAGAACAAACTGTCCCGAGACTGTCAACTTTTCCTTCATGTACCTGGAACCACCTAATGCAGTTACAATGTGTTAGCCTGCAGTAATAAGAACAGGAGGTCCAACTATAAAACGAAGCTACCACTCTGTCAAAGCTTGCTTGTTGATAACACTAACTTTTTCTGCTGTGTGGCTCATTCACAGGGCGTGAAAAAGTTCCAGTACACGTTTTAAACACAACGTTCCTTTCCAGGGACTCCCTTAATGTTATCCTGTGATGACATCATTCAGGAGAGTGAAAACAAACTTTTCTCCACAAAGGCTGAGAAAAAACATGTTTCCACTAAAATATCAACTAATAACAGTTTAAGCATGTTTTCAGTGTGTAATGTAACAACAAAAACAATGTAGCAACGTAGGAAGCAATTTCCAACACCCTCTGCATTTAAGTGGGGCCAGCTTCATGTGCATTATTTATGGCATTATTTATGGCATGACATTCAAAAAATTCAATTAACAAACATTTATATCACAGAAAAACACAGGGTACATTCAAGATTCATTCAAAATGTGATTTATTTGCCTACAAAAACACGGCAGCATAACAATATAGCAATGACTGGCTTTTCTAAATGAAACTGGCTCCCAAACATTAAAGATTTTTTTATATTTTCATACTTTTGATTTAAAATAAATAACGTTACTACTAAATGTATGATAATTAAAAATTAATTTGTACCACATACAACAAACAAACAATCAGGGACCCATAAGGATAAGTGGAAATAGCTAATGAATTGAACTGCAATCGTTTATGATGTCAGTTTATGGATTTCTATTTTCCCAGGTAATATTAACCATTTGATACTAAGTGGTTAATACTTAGATAGAAACTTCAAGTGTCATTTGGGAACGTAGATACTAGTATTGTGTATCAGAGTTAAAATGATCAGTTCAGTTTGAGTTACAGTTTATTTGGTAGTATCAATTTATTTTACGCAAATATGAAAGGACATCTGTCACCATATAGCTACCCTATAGTCTGCATGAGAAGGGGCTTCATGAGTACATGGATCTTTTAATACTTTACAGCCTTTACAGTGCTCTCCTGCACAGACTCTGACATTTGGGTTTGGGTGAGACATGCAGTTTTTATGCTTCAGCTATTGCAATATTTGCCTTGATGAAATGGTAAAGGGTAACAATTTCTTTTCTTTTTAACTTGTTTTGCAATTAAAAGTTAATCATCATCATCTCATGTGATTGATGCAGAACACAGTGCTGATGTGATAATGTCATGTTGCAGTTCACTGTAAAGAAGATGCTTTATATACGGACTGGCAGCCATGCAGGATTAACCCAGGATTTCATTCTACAGCTGACATTCGCACTCAAATGGCCCCAACTATGATTAAGTGGGATAAAGAAAGTAATGGGTGAACAGATGGAGGTAACTTCTTGAGGTTTGTCTGAGACCAGCTATAGTTTGCATGTTGCTGCCTCCCAGTGGTCACCATGGGAGTAAAAAAAAGAATAAAAAACAAAAGTGTTTTTGCGACTGGACCACGGAGATAAAAGATTTTCTTTCATCTTCCTTTTATTTGATTTTTGGAGTGAGTTTAATTATTATTTTTGTAGAAAATGCAAGTTTTGTCCCTTGTTTCATAGCAAGAAGTTTCAAACCAATCACCCAAAACTTTTAGTCTTGTGCAATACAGGTTGTTTACAATAAGGGTGACTGGTTGAATATGATTTTTTCCCTCCCTTTTCTGACTCCTTTCTGGACAGACACTGGTTATTGAGTTTTTCCATGACTCTTCCAGACCCCTCCAACCAAAATGTACTTTAACTTCTCCCTTGAGAAATGCAAATCTCCCATGGTGATGCTTTACAGATCTTTTTGAGGTGCTTTATCTCTGTCTGATAAGATCATGTGGCCTCACAGGTCAAATCTTGTGTCTGTAGCTGCTGTTCAGAGGATCTTTTTCTGTGAAAATCCAGCAACCTAGGGATGATATACCAGCTGACTAACAGATTTGTGGGTATTAACAATAGATGCAGTAACAGTAAAGTGGGGTTTAAGTTTATTACAATTTTGGTGACCTGTCCAGGGTGTAGCCCCCTCCCATCCAGGGTTTACTGGGAAAGCCCAACTACCTGTGGCTCTTTATAGGAATGAGTGGTAAAGATAATGTATGGATTGATATTAAAGTTCATTCTTTTTAGAGAAATAAAAGATATCATGGTAATTAACTCCACGATAGAAGTTACATTTTTATCAAAGTTGGCAACTTTATACAAAAACTATCAGCTTTTGTGATTATTTTCAAAAAATGGGTCTTGATGTATCTTAGATTTAATTCTATGTTACAAATGATCTGGAAGGAAATGTGGACACTTCAGAAAATGGGTAGAAGAAGCTTGGCAGGTGTGCGCTCAGTGTTTTTCAAGTTACAGCTTGTATCTTTTATTTACATCTAATTATTTATGGTAATGACTACAAATATTTTGCTAGAGTCCAAAATTATGTGTACAATGCAATGCTACCCATATCAGAAGACATACAAAAATCCTGATCAGCTACAATTTGAAACAACTGACAGGTTCATAAAGCAACTCAGGTCAACTAACTATAGTGCATTGTCCTCGAAAAACCTACACTCTGACATTTAAATCAATGTTACACTGATATTGCATGCACTAAAAAGTGTTTACAGACACTGGCATCATCAGCCCTCTCCTTGTCTTTCCAAGTTGAACTGGTTCCTTAAAATAATTTTAAAAAGGTTGAAAAAACTAACTAAAGTATTTACCAGACTTAACATCCACAGATACCGCTATCAAACAAGCTCCATCACTTTATAATAAAACCTTTCGATCTAAATGCCTGTTTTGATTTGCCAGTCTGTTGCAAATGGCCAAACGCAGCAGAGTGAACACATTTCTCCTCTTAAACAAGGTGCAAGGAAGTAGAAATGGGGTATTTGATTTGATATCAATATGGCCGAGATGAAGTAAGTCAAACAATTTCTCAAAAAAGATTTTTTGTCTGAAAAGGACAAGAATTAATGTGATTGTTTTATCCAGGCACAGTTCATTGTGCAAATACAGATGTGCATCCTGCCCTCTAGTGGCTGAGAGAGTCATTTACAAGTTTTCTGTGAGGAGGACTAATCTCTCTGTAAGCGATGCTTTTAATGAGCTGATTGTATTATCACATTTCTAAATCTTCTCCTTCATCTGACTCTTCATCAAGATTTCTTGGAAATGATGCCCAATAGAAAGCTCTGAAACAGCCAAAGAGAAGGGGTGGCATAAAACACCAATATGTGGCCCAGCAATGGCATATCTAATATTCGAAAGGCAGGTGTCCTATGCTGCTAATGTCTTATGTTGTGCAAATAATAGCTTGGTGTTACCCCAGGGAGAGGAACAACAGCAGCAGTGAAGCGGTTAAACAGGCGGTGAGAAGGAACTGGAGGAGGGGGAGGAAGGCGCGAGGAGAACCGCCAGGCAGAGGGAGTAACTGCCCTCCAGGGAGTAGAGACAGGTCAAATATCTCCTGCAGCTCTGTGTGGCCTGCCACAATCTGGGGGGTTACTTCAAGAGAAAGTTGAGACAAGTAAAAAAAAAAAAGAGGTGGCAAAAGATCACGATGAAAGCAAGAGCTGAAAAACAAATACACACAGTAATTTCTCTACTTTTAAGGCTGCCCTGTGTTGAATCACATATTTTTCACAAACCCAAAATGGTTTCAGATATTTTTATTCCCTTTAACCCCACATTTATGTAGTAATCAGCACGTCACAGCTTCAGATGGTCCCTGATACGTCTTATTACCTGCGATGTAGAAGTACAGTCTGACAATGGAGCGCTGGCCGGAGAAAATCTCACACTGGTAGGTTCCCTGATGCTGCAAACTGGTTGAAGGAATAGAGTAGAGCCTGTCCACTCCTGCAGTAACTTCCTTAAACTGATCGATTTGTTGGGTTCTAACCTGAGAGAAAGGTATTGTTAGCTAAGTGCCGCAGAGGAATCTTTTTCCTCTAAATCAGACTAATTTTAGTAGCATTTAAATAGTAGCCATTTCCTTCCGTTTTTTTCTTATTTTTTCATAAGAAGTGATAACAAAATGTGCTTCAATACAAGTGTCTAACAGTTTTAGTTTAAATTCAACAAACTGATAAATCAGATGATTAGCTTTATTTCTGACTGATTAAGTTAACCTACAGCTGGATGCGACTTTATATGAACAGATATTAAAGGGACATCAGGCCTATAATGGACAGATAAAACAGAATCAAGGACACACACCTGCTCTTGTCTTGGAAGTGGGAATTTCACAGTGAATGAGACACACTCAGCCACTTACTGTGCTTGCTTGTCTCAGACTGTTATATAAGCAATACTTTGTGTCATTACACATCACATATAACGATCGTTCCATTTCCCTCCGGTTGCTCATTTTGATCACGTTGCCCAATTTATTGTTGGCATTTTGTCATTCTGCTCATCTCTTCTGCATCTACTTGAGGCCGTCATACGTTACATTTTTTGATATTTTCTACCAATTTACAATCACGTGATGGCATTCAAATTGAATATATTTCAAAAAGAAATACTATCGCTGACATTTTGCGTCCCAATTTTGGTCGTTTCCACTTTTTTCTTGGACCAGTGTCCGGATTTCCAGCAGATATGCCTTGATGAGCCACGATTTTGTCCATTTCTTGTCACGAAAAACTCAACATGTACGTTTTGCACAGCAGTACTGTACACTATGAGCATACCTCCTCTGCAAACCTCCAGATTACTTCAATCTCATTTGGCAGGTCAAATGGCACATCACACCACATTCTGCTCCTGCTGTTCTCCATTACTTCAATTTCTTCAACTGAAACAAACATATAGACACCCACACACATAAAAGCAGACACACGCACACAGATAACATTCACAGCTCTTGCAGTCTGAGCTCTCCTTAATGATAATACTTAAAGCCAGTCTCTGAAGAGTGAGTTAAAGTAATGATATGCTAAACATTAGCTGTGCTGTACAGGGGTGATAGGGAAACCTTCGTGTGTGGGAGTCAGCTGTCACCTTGCATAAAGAAGCCAAGGACTTAAGGAGCACCTCGGGAGCTCTTTGCAAAAGATATAATGTGTGGGAATAAAACCTTTTCACCGTCTCCATTTAAACCCTGACTTTTTGCTAAGAATATTTGAAGGATCAAACACTTAGCATTTCAGGGATCAGAACTGGATGATTAGGAGTGTGAAAAAACAGTTATTGAAGGATATGTCAAGTTCAGATTAGTAGATCGTCTTTAGCTATTTGAAAACAGTGATGTTATCAAACTCTGTTACTGAAAGTGTTACATACACTCACCTGGACAATCGAGAGGAAATTCACAGGAGTCGTACTGGCAGGTAACACAGTTGTATACGTTACCTGAAATCTGAAAACCTGGTAGGTGCGGAAAACAACACTGACCACATCAATTAGGCAATTTCAAAAGATAAAAATGATATTTGACAAAACCAGAAATTAGTCAAGCACCAACCGCATGGAGGGAAACATCCCGAGGCTGTGAAAACAATGAACATTTTTACTTCACTTCCTCTAAACCCAGCAACCACAGGTAAGTCAGTTCAACCTGACCGCGTCTTTTATTCTCTACGGTATATGAGAGGCTGTAACAATGTAACTAGCTAGTTGCAGAGAGGGTAGTGAGATCAGAGGGAGCAGTAATGACCCAATATAGGCCGTACTTTAGATGAAAAGATGAAGGAAAGAGACCATGTCTCACCTCTAGGCAGTTTGGAGGCAGCTGTGATGAAATTGTCTGCTGCTGTCTGCAGCCTTTGCTCATACACAGTGTCTGATAGCGAGGAGGAGGAGGGAGACAGAAATATTTAGCTCAACACAGCTTGGTGAATTGGATGCTTAAGGGCTTCTTTTCTGAAATGTCTCATTCCCAACTAACAATTTTAATGCTGTAAAGGTTCATTTACTCGTGCAGCTACAGAAAATTGCCACATGGACTGGTGTTTAGTCACCTTTATTCAGCTTGTTGTCAAACTCTTTCACTAAAGGGAGAATTTGTGCATCTAGAATCTCCTTCAGCTTTTGGTCAAAACCTTTACCTGAGATAGGAACACATATGACGACAGTATAATTTGGTTGGTTACATTAGATGTGGAGACATTGGATTAATAACATTGAAAAGATCGTTCTCTTACCCACTCTACCAGCCTCAATTACTCTCTCGTTAGTGTTGAATATGCGGTCCAGCTTCTTGAAGCAGGCATCAACATTTCTGATATTATAAAGTGACAAGATATGACCCTTGCATAGGCGACTACTGTCTTCTAAAGCAACAAAGCACTGATAGCAACTCAGTGAGTGATGGAGCATCAAGCTAACACTTACAAGCCAAAATAGAGGAGTGCACATTTTCTTCTTTTAAATAAAAGCTTTGAATTCATCCGATGCTCACAGGTTGTTTTTATTCAAACCCTGGTCTCATAGAAACTCCCAGTATTAAGATTCTATGAGTCCAGGATAGAGGGGAGGCTTGAAAGTCGTTAATACAAATTCCTTTAGCATAAAATAATATTAAAAGTACCCTGTTCTCTCAGTATACTCGGGTTTGAGGTGAGGCGTCCCCTCTGTAGTTCCCTATTGTCTCCAGTCTCCATTTCCTGCTGCCTCAATGCACCAGTTTTACTGCAGAGCTGAGAGATGGAGCGAGCCAAGGAGGGAGGTAGAGATGATGAGGGGGAGAGGGGCACACGAAGACAGAGTTAAATGCTCATATATGTGCAGGGATAAAAGCCAGAAGGGTGTCAGCGTGACAACCAAACAGACATTTATAGTAGAGAATGAATGTCAAGCGGTGAGGGGAAAAGCGAGACAGAGGCTTAGAGCCAAATAGACAACAAGGAACAAAGAAAGTGCAAATTCTCGCAGATAAAGTTTAAAAAACGGGAAGAGTATGAGAGGAAAAAGAAACGGAGGTGAGGGCAAACAATTACAGGAAAAATGGCAAAAGGAGGAACAGGGAGGAGAGATAAACGAAGCAGGAGTAGGACTATAAATCAAGTCAGTTGCCTCATCACATCCTGTATCCCCCCCACTCGTCTCCCATCCTACTCATGTCTCCAGCCCCCCCACCTCCTCCTCCCTGGTCCCCTGCTCCTGGTGTATCTCCATGGCAACCAGACAGGGTGCCTAATACATGAACTTAATATATTTCCAGTGGCAGGGTGAGCTGGGTACTAATGCATTCATCTGTCTCCACACAGACAAGCCAATCAATATCAGGCAAGAGTGTGCTCCAGGACTACCAAAGTCTGATAGCTGGTCTGATGGCTGTGGGAGGAAAATCCAAAGCAAGCGATAGTGACAATTTTGGAGTAAAATAACTTTAAGGACATCCTTTACATACAGTGAAACACTCCCAAGCATTTATATAAAAAACACTTAATGTGCAAAATAACTCAAAAACAAGTATTTACAAGGTTCGGGTCTGTTTAGACTGAACGGACTCATAACTTGGGTGTATGATTTTAGGGTCGCATCTCACGCATCCCACACACATCACATTTAAACACATTTTATTAGATGCACATAAGTAAAACAAACAGAACAACTTTTCCAGCACAGGGTGTGAAAATTTGAGCTCGTGATGTTTGAAGGTGATATAAATGACGGGGTCACAACCCTCGGCTGACTTCCTATTGCCCCCGTAGAGGCTAAAACACAAAGCCAGCAAATAGGGTTGGCTCCCTGATTGGCAGGAGATGCGGTCGTCCTCTTCTAAGCCTAGAAAACCTCGATTCTGGCATGACAGCAAGGAAAGCAGTCACACATGATGGCCAATCAGTTCCCCAAACTGTTTGACACATTAAAACAGATGACTTCTTTGGGAAAAAACGTGTTCAACAATGTAGAAACTGAATGCAGCCCTGTTCCCGAGGACCTCACCTGTGACCTGCTTTGACCTCACAGGTTAAGGGTCTCAGGGACAGAGGGGCATACGGTAAAATTAAAACACACTGTCGTCTACTGTACAGAAAAAAAACCCAGAAGTGAGTTTAAATGCATTAACAGAAAGAACCGCAGAGCCGCAGCACCGAGACAAAGACATGACCTCATCTGACATTTGGATTCTGCGGCACCAGCCAGTCTCCCAGTTTGCTGCAGATCAGAAGGGGAGCCAACCGGTCCAATTAAAGCATACCTGCTGCATTATTATGACACATTTATTCCCATTTCACCCATGTTCATCTTTTATGCTTCACTGCAGCAGTCAGCTGTACATTTGTCAGAACAGGCACAAATAATCTCAGCAATGCAGCAGCTCAACTCATTGTGGAGGAATGAAATTAGGAGGAAGCTATTCATTTCAAACTGGCGGTTAATGTCATGGCTATGCTGTATAAGATTTATTGAGCTAACCTTACTGAATTCTACTGTCTAATGGCTTTTCTGAGCTCAGTAAGCTGAAGATCATCTGCTCATCTGCATAAACAATTAAAGCTAAGACATGAAACAGAGGGAGATTGTTCATTTTAAGGAATTTACATGCATGCAACAGAATTATTGTATTAAAAGACGACATGGATTTATATCTGTAGTTCCTATTAAATATGGAGGTTTGACTGTTTAATGCGTCACAGCTCCATAAAAAAAAACTTTGCAGGAGTCTTACACGTTTGTCAGTATCCTCAAGCTGTAATTTTTGTTCTGTCAGTTCAACCCCAAAACTCAGACATAATTTGTTTTCTGACGTACCAGTGCAGATCAGGCTATTAGAATAAAAATATGAGAAAGGCAAGTATTCACCTGTACAAAGGTAATATGACAACACTCGGCTCTCTGTAAAACTCATTGTGTGCATTATCAGAGAAGAAAGAACAATTCATTGCGTAAAACAATGGAAGGCAATGCCCCCTGCTGGTAGACAGACAGAATAACATGTATTGACTGATTTAGCCAACATATATATTTGTTCAATGTGGAAAAAATAAAGGGGACTCTCTACTTAATCTTACATCTCTGTCATCCAGCAAATTGTTCATGGTGTTTCAACACTGCAGTGTGAATGAAGGTGCAGTGTGTCTGTCACATGCTGCAGAAAACTGAACCACATTTATCAATGTCACATGGACCAATAGGTATACTTTTTATGCTACAGGCCTCAACATTTTGGAATGCAGAGGTGACTTTTCAATGTTTTCTTAGTTAATGTTGCATGTGCAGACCTAGCCGCTGGAACAGACCACAGGAAACAGCAGACATTTGTCATAACTGGAATGAATAATGGATTTGCTGCAGCTGAATTCGAGGTCTTGTCATAATACTGTCATTTATGTCATGTTCATTGACACAAAGCTCATTTAGCTCAATAAAGTTTTCTGCACCAGTTGTGAAAATCTACTATTCATAATTTTTAAATTACTTGAAGGCAGCTTATTTTAAAGTATTTAATATAAATCTCTCTGTTTGATGAAAGAAAGCGCAAATTAAGTATGACGTAGACATACACCATGCATGCAGGCTGAATACTACAGTAGACCAAGTAAAAAGCTCTTAAATCCCACGCAAACAAGGATAATAGCGTATTAATACTATACGACAGATTCACAAAGCCACATATAACCTGTACATTTCATCACCATCATGAGGATTTGAACAATTAACAAAGAAAAACTTCCTGATAAAAATGTACGTCAACATGCAGAAATAGCTACCCGTAAGCTACATTTACCTTAAAAGTAAAAATGTAAAAAATTTAATATCTGCAATCACCTTACAGTCATCCTCTTCTTTTCCTTTCCCTCCCAGAGAGATTCTGTGTCTTCTCTCAGCGCTCCCTTTCTCTGATGGTCTCCGCCGGGGCCAGACAGGGAGCCCAGCGGCAGGTAGGTTACAGACAATAGTATTGATTCCATTATTCTCCACTCTACCTACCTGACAACATCTCTGCAGCGCTTCACCTTTTGTCTCTGCAGGGCTGCTGTCACAAAACCCGCCGAGCTGCAAACAAGAGAAAAATAAAGATGAGAGAGAAAAAGCTTGCTCACTTGTGCGCTCACGTGCCCGAGTACACGACAAACCGGCTGGTGCACATGCTATTCAACACTTAAGGATGACACACACACACATGCACACTAATACCCTCTATGCTGCATTGGTGGTTTCCAGCTCTTTACGCTTTCATTGTATCTTAAAGTCTCTTCTCCTTGTCTTCTTCTTTTACACACTTGCCATCATTATCCATCTATTTACCTCTTTCTCCTCATGTTATTTCCAAGCCTCACATCCCTCCTAGCCCAGTAAGCACCCCCTCTTTATACACACACACACACACACACACACAAACACACACACCAGTCTACAAGCTACGTCTGTGAAAGTGTGAGAGATAGAGTGCAATGAGTGCATGCACGTGTGTGTGTTTTTGTGTGTGACTACGAAAGACGGGGACTGTGTGAGAGGGGGGAGTGGGAGCAGGAGGAAGGAGGGATGTGGGGACGAGCAGAAAGTGAGGATAGAGGGGGAGGGTCAGAATCTCTAATAGGATGAGAATAGAGAGAAAATATGAAGCCCGGGAGTCTTGTGAACCTGAGAGCCTGACATTACTGCCTCCCCATATGTGCACAGCAATCATACCATCATCAAATTGATTACAGGATTTATTGTGTAGCTCCAACACCACTGTAAATTGAAGCTGGAGTGACATCAAACACACTAAATAAACCCATCATGGAAAGGTCTGTAAATTATGAAATATGTCTCGATTATGCAAGCCGGACATCAGAAGTGCGTGTTGTGTGGTTAGCCGTTTGGTCACACTAAATAAGCTCTTTAATCTGAAGAAACTGATCTTAAACTTGCATGCCACCCCCTCCTGTCCTGTATGCAATCACAATGAAATCACAACGTTTTGCATATTTCATGTTTTTAATATTTGCATTTATTGCTTAATCTGCTCGCATGTCCAAAGGCAGTTTGATACTAATATCTGTGCGTTTGTCTGTGCAGACAGAGTTGCCGCTGTGCTTGTTGGATAACAGAATCATACAACCCCAAGGGAAATTCAGAAATGAAGGTAAATCCAATTTCGAGCCACTGATTGGCTGTCTGTTCAGCAAGCTGTAAAATAAACACTACACTTGATGTGTAAGCATCATTAATGGCCCTAAAGTGTTCGGACCATGTTGTACAACACAAGATATCAGCATTGTCTCACACATTTAGAGCAGATTAGGGTAAATCTTTTCTTACAAAAGGAGCAACAGTGACCTGTGACTGTGATGAAAGTCTACACTGGCTGAGTATGAAGGATATGAAACTAATGTAAAATTAGGTGAAATTTTTAAAAGCTTCTCACTGAAAACAAAAAAACTGGGAAAAGATTCAAACTTATTTTGCCCCTCTTTCAGACAAGACTTCTTCATAAATATGCAGAACGATAAATAAAAGCACAGCACTCTAACGCTCACTATACCTCCTGAATAATTACTTTTATCCTCACTATATGTTGGTCTTTGTTACTTTGTTAAGAGTTATTCTGATCATACAGTGAATGCGTCCCCTGCTTTCATCTTGCTCTGAATTGCTGTCTTATTCACAGTTCTAATTGCACTACAGCCCCCTTCAGCATCCTCCTTCATAGCTGCTGTCATAGTGTAAAGCCATGAAACCTTAATTTACATAGAAACAATATGCTGAATGTGTTAACAATAACTGCTGGGAGATGTGTATTGAGTGCTCTGTGCTGCTCCTGTTTAATTTCTGCTTGTGCAGCACATACTCTATCTGATCTGCATTAATGTCACACCTGCATATTTACAGCACATATAGTAGAGTCCCACTGTATATACATTATACAATGCAGGCATCTGCGCCTGCTCTGCTTCGCCTGTCCTATAAAAGTACCCCTCCCCAAGACGGAGGCTATCCAGGCGCCATTTTAGTGTAACAAACAAGAGAAAGCATCCTGACTCTGAGCAGCGTCCAAAACTGACAAATGAAGAAAACCACAGGCAGGTGTGTGTGTGGTTGTGTATGTATGCATCTGTGCGCCTGAGGTTGTACTCTGCAGTGTCACACAGAGACAAAGCACTGGGAGTGCTCCACAAGGATGACATCATCAGTCTGGGATGGTGTCTGCCTTCTCTATCTCAGGGTTGGGATGCTCTAGTTTGCCGTTACATCCCAGGAGAGTGCGCATTTGTTTTTGGCGGCGCTGCTACTCATTACACATGTTTTTGTTGAGGACTTGCAAGCGCTTTTGTATGCAAGAGCAGGTGCATTGAAGACACCAATGATCATTTATTCTAAGAAAACCTTTGGTGTCTTCCTCACCGTTCTGAACCACCGTTTTATGGCTGCATGTGTGCGTGTTGATGAATGAAAGCGTGTTTGTGTGAATATCTGCTCACACATATGCAAGTTGAGGGTGACACAAGCCAAGTGAAACCAGTCAGTGGTTTGAATCAGATTTTGCTATAAAAGTAATGCATCAAAAAGATGCTTTATATAATGTCTGGTAAATGATTCTCGTTCCCCACATAATTTAAAATTACCTGATGTTAAGCTGCCTGTTCTGGCAGGAAAGCAGTGTTGTAGGGTAGGAAATTAAGAATGCTGCACAACTGACAGTGCAGAATCAGCACATTTCTGATATATGCCCCCCCCTCATCCTTCCAGGCGGGGACTATAGCTGACTGTAATGCAATGCATATGGCTGCTGTTTTGAACCAACAGTCTGCATGCTGGTGGTGGTAGCAGGGGGTTGGATGCCGTGGAGAAAACAAAGGAACATATTAAAATGGTGAAGAAATTGAATTAAAACAGTAGCAGCATGTGTAAAAACAAAGTCAGACAAAAAGATTGATGTTGTCTACAATAAAAACCAGAGGGGATACTGCAGAGCACAAGCAAAGACTTCATGACTTCTAAAGTCAAGCCAAGTCAAGTAGGTTTTACTGCCCTTCTAACCATTTCCACAGCATACAGTGAAACAACTGTCCTCCAGGATCAAAGGGTAGCATAAAAAAACACAACAAGACAAGATTCCACAGGATGCACAAGAAAAAAGTGCAAGACTTGATCCATCAGAGCCAAAAATACAGCAACAGAACAGAAACAATATGACAGTATAGCCAATTACTACTGCAACTATTGTGATAGTACTGACGTGCAAGTGCAGTGTTGTGTCAGACACTGTATTATAGCAGCGGGTGTGACATGCAAAAAAAGTATGCAATGGTAAAGTATGCAAACACCCCCTCCCCCTTGAAAAAAAACTGCAGCACGAATCCAATGAACAGCATACAAATACATTTGACAAAATATTTCTATGGGTGAGAGAGGGAGAGTTAAGCTAATTAAATGCATTCTTATATGTGAGCTGTTGTGTTTTATTGAACATGTGTAGAAGCCTTTAAGAAGGTGAAAAAGGGAGAGTTTTTGATGAATAGCAGGAAAACCGGCTGTATGTTAATGGAAGAACAGCTGACCTTAAATTGCTCGATGCATTTCCTTTTATAAAAAAAAGAAAATAGCACTAAAGTAGTGTTGTAGAAGTATTTCTGTTTAGCCTGTGATTAACCAATAGTAGGAAGCAGTGGGAGCACTTTGTATTCAGAGACTCGAGTGAAGCGAGTGAAAACATGCTACTTAATGTATAAGTGCAACAAATCAGCTGAGCTTACAAGGAATTGTTTCAGGCTGGCTGCACTTATACTTTTTCAAATATCTTACCAATGTTAAGTGTTTATGCTTTTTGGTCTCCATCACACCTAGAATTGTGCAAAGATAAACCTTGCAATAGAAATCTGGCAATATTTAGGAAAAAAAAACTTTTTGGATTTTGCATCCCTGGACGTGATATAGCTATTAGGTGATATGACCGGTTAAGATGGTGCTTTGAGGAGTAAATGACGGGGAAACAGTTTTAAAATTAAATGGAAGATAGAGATGGTGAAAGCGAGTACAGAAAGCCAAAAGGATTTTCTTCCCTTAAAGATAGGGTGAGAAGCTCGGCCATCCAGGAGGGACTCAGAGTAGAGCCGCTGCTCCTCCACATGGAGAGGAGCCAGATGAGGTGGCCAGGGCATCTGGTTAGGATGCCTCCTGGACGCCTCCCTGGTGAGGTGTTCTAGGCACATCGGGGGAGATCCAGGACACACTGGACCAATATCATCTTGCGGCTGACGTAGGAATGCTTCGGCATCCCCCCCCAATGAGCTGGTAAATGTGGCCGGGGAGAGGAAAGACTTCCCTCCTTAGGCTGCTACCCCTACGACTAGACTTCGGATAAGCTGTAGAAAATAGATGGTTGTTTGTGAGATGCTAAGTTTTTTGTGATACTGTTGCCATTTGACTAAAATGTGCTTCTGTGTTGTACTTAGGCTATGATTTTGTTTGTGGAATTTTGTGAAATGCCTTGTATGATGTGTGTTTTAGGGATTTTTATGGTGTACTGTGTCATTCAGTTAGCAGTTTTTGGCCCTTTAAAAAAAAGAGAAAAGCCTTTTTTTAAGGGGATTTTTGATGTGTTATTGTAAACTGTACCGTTTATTTATTGTGTAATAAATTTTGCTTAGCATTGTGAAACAAGTTTAATTTGGCATTTTTCCCAATATATTGTCCACAGAACAGGACTACCATTGCAAAAACACAACTGTAAGTTAAAACTTCTGATTAATTATAGAAAGTTTCAATAGCCTCCAATTTTTCTGTTTCTTTTATTTGTAATTGATTATGACTTTTTTTAAATCAATTTTATTTATTTTTCTTTTGTTTAATTTTAAATTATGCTATTTTTTTTTTTAATGATTATAACCAGACACAAACGCGTCCAGTGGCAAACATAATAATTTTAATAGTAAATGAACTCTATATCTGTAGATACCGACAGCTATAGAAGTGCAGCAAAGCTTGACGTGAAACACCTGGAGAAGCTCTGGCAGAGTAACTAAGCATACTTACCTCTTGGCTGGTGGTGCGCAAGTCGTGGCAAGAGGTGACTCCGCAGGGAAAGCTAGAAGGTTGTACAGTTATCTCCGTGCTGTTTATTATGCGAAACCATACAACCAACTACCTCACACTGCAGAGCACAGATTGTAGAACTGCTCTCCAGACAAGGTCTTCAACAGCAGGACGTGGGCGTCTGTGTACATATTCTACCTCCGTAACATCAGTTACCTTTCACCACTTCTTCTGTAGTACATTCATGCTATAGTTGTCATAATCACTGCTTCAATTAGACATTTTAGAAGTTTGAACCATACAGTTTCAAATAAATTTTTCTTGATGACTGTTAAAATTGAAGGTGTTTTTGTGGGTTAAAAATTTGGCCAAAAACTGAAATTGCAAAAATACGCAATTATGTTTTTTTTAAACCAATCAAAATAAAAGACGAGACATGTCACTGCCCCCCTTCCCCCCCAATGGTAAGATAATGCTGTCATTTTGACTGGACTGGAAAAATTGCTTGAAGCCAGGGAGAGCTGAATGCTGCAGTGATGCGAGATGAAAGAAAGTGTCCACTGACTGCAGTAGTGGAGAGGACAGAAAGAAAGACAGTCCAGCTGGGAAGAGCAGGTAAATACACCAGAACAGAATTCACTCTTGTGCTGCATGTGTGCAAACAGGGTTACAGTTAATGATAAAGAGGAGGAAGTCTGTACAAGCTCAAGGCATGAGAGCAGAAACCATGAAACCCTTTTTTTCTTACATGCAGGTGTGGGAACTACACACTGATTTCGTTCACAGGATTTCCAGCCATTTCTTAGCAGTTGTTGCCCTCTACTGGTGGCATTGACTCCACAACAATGCAACACTAATAAGATGAAACAAACCCCCCCAAAACTCAGATTCAAAGGCTGACTGTCTAAGTATATTACACCGAAATATTTGTTGACATTTCATCACACAGAAAACAAACCAACTAACAATTTTCTCTAAGTAATAATAATAATAACAAATATTTGCAGTTTCAACAATCCTCACTACCTCAACCCACTTAGCTGCAACTTAAAGGCTGACAGGTTTTCATGGGTGTTAAATACCATCTACCATCTGTTGCCATCATGTCAGCTGTCAGTAGTGACATCTATATACGGGCAACTTCTGCTTCAATCTCCAAAAGGAATTTCTCCCACATGATAGAGGTACAACTCCTAAAAAACGCTTCAGTTAGCCTTTGCAGATATTTTAATTACAGTGCGTTAGTACATTACTGGTACTTTGGTACAGCTACAAACCATGAGTGTTAAGTTACTCGGAGCACCGATTCAGACAGAACTAAGGCAAGATGATATGCCGTCTCGATGCCACTGAGAGTATTTCAGCATACTTTCATCAGAGTAGAAATGTAATAAAAGATGCTATCAAAACAAATTGAGGACTTGTAAATATTCAGTTTGTTTGCGGTGTTGACACAAAGCAGCGGTATGAGCTCTATGCTCTCTGCATGAACCCGCCGCTCAGTCTGTGGAACGTAAAGTTTTCAACAAAGAAGCACAGCAGACACATCGGAGAGGATGAAAATACAAAGCCCAGCTTAAAACCAGTCCAGGCAGCCAGATGGCTGTCCCTGATCCGGGTTCTGCACGAGCTTTTTCCAACCTGTTAAAAGCAAGTTTTACTTTCCACTGTCGCCCCATACGTGCTCAGGATGGGAGACTGGATCAAGGTTAAGATTTGATGCAGTCGGTTGGCTTCTCTTAGCTAGACTATTGATTATTAATTGGCTCAAATGATTGTGTCTGTGAGGTACCCTGAGATTGTGCTTTGTTATAGTGCTTTAAAGAAAAAAAACCTAAAATAAATCAAATAAATAAATATTTAAATCAATTGGACAGTATAATTGATAACATGTTAACAGATGATTCCATATTCTCCATCCCTTTTCTTATGTGGCATGCATGTAAGGACTTTCCCCACTTCTTTCTGCTGCTCCCCTTCCAATCTCTTGTCTAAATGTGCAACCTCTGATCCCTCCTCCTTTCTACACCCTCACTCAACCTTTTCTCTGCTTCATCCCTCACAGGTCCCAATTTCCTGCCTCTCACCCTTTTAACCACTCTCTATCTTCACACCCTTCGCTTGTCCTCTGTACCTTTTCCTTTAAAAAAAAAAAAAAAAAAAACCCACAAGGTACTCTACCTCGCCTGAAGTATTTTCCCATTCAAATCACGCAGAAATGCAGTTTCTGTGTGTAATTGTGTCAATGTCAGCCATCCTTCCCTTTCCCCTATCCCTCCTTCCTGAACTTGGTCTGCCTGAGCCATTAAAAACTCAACCACCATGAAAAAATATCTGTGACCCTTCCTAAATGAGGTAGGTGTCACTTCAAGTTTAAAATTTCTCACATCCCCGATCATCACCCACACACTGTGCGGTGACACTTTTAGAAGCACGGAAGTCAGAGATTCACCAGTAAACACTAAGTTTCCTGTCAGTGGTTTCATTCTATAGAAATGAGGATGATGCAAGTCTGAGAAAATGGAAAGCTGCAGGATTCTTGTCCTCTCTGGCCTAATTTTTATGCAACAATTTTCTATTTTAGAAAGCACATAACCTCTACCCGTGCTTTGCATTTGAATTATGCATGCAGCATCTTTGATCCAAGCGTTACATGTTGCAATGTTCTTCAGTGTTACTGAGTACAACTAGGATCTGCTGAAATATAAACGCTCTCTCTTTTCCCAGGTGAAAGCAGTTCTCTCTACAACACTAATCTTCCCTGGTTGACGCCAACCTACTGTACCAAGATGGCAAAAGGAATGTTGCCATGGAAACCTTTTGCCTGGCAACATCAACAGCCTGGCAACTAGCCAAACTGTTGCTATGGCACAACTGTCAATTTACGTATGCTGGGGTTGGTTGTGTGAGTGGCCTTTTGTAACGCCGCCTTTTTAAAGATCCCAATCAAATACAAGCTAGAAGAATGCATGATGTGACACGAAATGCAGAGGTCTGAAAGAGGTGGTTGTGTGTGTGTGTGTGTGTGTGTGTGTGTGTGTGTGGGGGGGGGGGGGGTTGTTTTTCCTTTCTTCCTCTCTTTCGGTTTGACTTTAAGAGCATTCCCCACTTCTTTTTTCTCTTGCCTCCTGGCAGGAACAAGGCTGGTCGGGCC
>JBAMIG010000006.1:14783737-14823839 GCA_037177335.1 Kiunga ballochi | reverse complement strand
TCCTTCCCCCCACCCCCCGCCCCCCTCCCTGTTTTTCTTCGTTCCCTTCTTTTTTTTTGTCTTTTTTTGTGTGTAGTCTCTCCCTTCTTTTATTAGAATAAAAACATCTTTGTCAGAAAGCAGTGGACAGGGAAAGGCCATCTATGTTACAATGTACATTTAGACATGTTATAAATAATTTTTATCTTGGCTAAGCAAGCAAGCAGCATCACGCTGGTTTATATGACTATTTTATATCTCGCTGACTACATGAAGCAGTACTTCTTTCCAAATAATTTAAGGAAACAAACATGGATTCAAGGTACAACAGAATTTATGCAATCTATTGTGCACATATGCTAAAATGAGCTAACTAGTAATGTTTCCTATTTCTTCTGTGTTTGTAGCCGTTCAATTTTGCAGCTTTTCAAATGGGCGACTGAGATTCAGAAATTGTCAATAAATATAGCAAAGGCAATTAAATTAAGCTGTCATTTCTCACTAAATTTGTAGGAAGCGATGGACGTAAGGATTTATGTAAAAATGTGGTAGCCAGAGAGCAAAAGGAATATTTTTGTTTATTTATTCTTTCTGGTCACAAAGAATTAAAAAACAATCAGCAGAAATAATACAGATACAGTTTAGGATCAAACTAAAGTGATTAACTTTGCTTATGCCCATTTAATAGTATTTGTTACTCCTGAAGCCATTTTAAACAGTACTTAAAAAAAAACAAAACAAAAAAAGACATACTTGAATGCAAATCCCACATTTTTATGTACACACATATTTATGCTTTTGCTTTAATAGCCCAACAGCATATATGCTAAATCTAATAGAGAAGTCAAAGTTCTAAATTACCTCAAACTAAATTTGGCAAAGAGATATAATATATAATATATATCTCTTGAAAGAGATATATATTCTAAGATTAGGTCAACATGTGTGTTTATTTGTACGATGACACACAATACGTTTCAGTTTGTGGGCTTCACTGGCTTAACATTGTATTTGAAAACATTTCAGTCAGGCGAGTGTGTGCATGAGAGGAGTGAAATGCACTAAAATATCAGGTAAAGTTTACCTTACAATCACAGTAGAAGGTGTCCATCTGATGTAACTCACAAGCCAACTGAAACACAGAAAAAACACACGTCATCATCAAGGTTGGAAGGAATAAAGATGATCTTTTAAACACAGGTATTGTTTGACTAAGATTAGACGTGTTTTCTTTCTGAAAAGACTGTCAATCACTAAGTTACCAACACACTACTTAGCTGCTCAGATGTAGATCACAGTTATTTCCCAGTAATTCAGAATGAATTTAGTTCTGCTGCTTTCCACTGAGGGATCATAGAGTAACTGCAAACAGGCAGAATTGAGACTTTCTGCTCTTCATATAATGTTTATCCACAATTAGATTTATGTGAGAAAAATTTGATAGCAACAAGAGACTACATTAGGACAGTAAAGGGGGCAATCCATGCAAAGAGTCATTTATAATTACAAAAACTTTCAAAGTTGCACTTAATACCCATTTGGCTTTTGTAATGCTGCTTAAGTGTTGCCATTGGAAAGTTTTCCCAGCATGATCCTCAGAAAATAAAGAAACTCTACCTGAAAGAGTTACTTTAAGGCATCAGAAATAGAGGGTTACTGAAGTCAAAGCTCTATCACAACATCTAATTTACACTCATAAATCTGTAGGATATAAACATTTTAATTACTGATATTTCAAAAGGTGTTTTAAAGTGCACACAGGCGTTCCACAGTATGGATAAAGCAATGCACCAGCTTGGAGTGCTAAGCCTCCTGCTCTGGGTTGATAAATATAACTTCAAAAGAAGCAGCCAAACAGCTTTAGCTGGCCGACTGCACAATGAGCATAATAACTCCCCACCTCCTGGGAGCTCCAGCCTAGTTCATTTACCCTTGCAGAGCGCTGCTATGCATGCATGTGCACATGTGTCTTTGTCTCGATGCATGCCTCTTGGAGGCTCCCCACCTTCTGCTCTGTACAAAGCGGATGTATAGAGGAACCTTTTGGACCTCATTTTAACAGAGGAAATGTGTGCCCCCCCCCCTCTTTCTGTTTGCCCCTCACATGTAATGCCTGATTTACCACAGAACCCCTTAAAGAGGTCAAAGGGCAGACAAAACAGTCTGGTGTCATGGCAACCTGTGTGCCACCAACCAGAATGGCAGGAGTGGAAGCGGGTAGGGGATGGGGGGGTAATCAGATAGGCTGTCAGTTAAACCTTCAAGAGCTTCGCTTTGTGCTTAGGCTACTGTGTGTTTGTAGCGTACAAACACAAAATTTACACATGTAATGCACCTGCACTTTGAAATAGACCCTCCTAATTTGCACTGCAGCCTAGAATAATCAAGCCAAATTCCTCTGTGTAATGCAGTTAAGTGTGGTACCTGCTAGAGTGTTAGATGGTGTGTGCGCCAAAGTCATTTGTGCCACTGCTTATAAGTGTGTGCGCATGTAAGACACTCCTGTGTGAAAGGTTCTTTGTGACCGCTCAATGCAGTGGCAGTGTGTACGGGATGGGGGAGGGATGCTAACGGATAAATGGGAAGCAAATGCATTCAGATCAATACTGAGCTGAGAGAGGGTGAGAGGGGTTGAGAAGAGAGTAGAAGGTGGTGAGTAGTGAGGGAGGGGCCACAGGGGGGACTGATTAATCATTCCTGTATTGTTATTGACTTTCTGTTAAAGAGAGTGAGTCAGACGCTGAATTATGTGCCTGCGTATGAGTGTGTTTATATGTGTGCGTGTGCTGCACTTGTATTTATCCTGAGCACAAAGTCATCAATTACAGCCCTCAACTTTCCTAAAGGTTTGGCACCGTAGTTGGTTCAGTAACGGCTCGGAGTAGTGTGTGGTTGCAACGTTTTACGCCGTTGGTTCACATCAACAGCACAGAAACTGTGAAAGATTTAACTATGAACGCTTTTGTAAAAAGAGCAGAGATGCTGCTCCATTTTCAGCAGGAACGGGAAAGTAAAGGAGGCGAACAGGAAATCCCCCCATGAGGAGTTAATGAGGAGCTGACGAGTGAGCAGACACAACATAGAGGGAGAGGGGGAAGGGGGGCTGCCCTGACATCTGACCTGCTGTCTGTGACCTTGTTCAAGGGGGCAGAGGGTGGACACACCTGAGCACAGGCCACATGTGAGCACATTGTGCTCACATTTTACGATTTTTAACGAATTATTTTGTAACCAAGTCTCTCAAAACAGTGAAGCCCACCTCCCCCCACCTTAAATCCTCTCAAGTCAGCTTCAAAGCTCCTAATGAAATAGATAAATTGACATAATTAGTTTACAATTATAACAGCACGACACCAGCGTCAGATGATGCCAAAGGCAATATTTTCCTCTAATTACGACCCCTTTAAAAGTGGTGACTTGTCACAGCCTGGCGGGCTGAGTGAATGAAAACCCTATTCAATTTTACCTTGAACTTGAACAATGAGTCTGGTGTTTGTGCTGGGGCCACTTCCTGACCTCTCCTTCCCCCTTTGGAAGCAATCAACCATAGCTTCTCCTTTCATCTTAGAAAAGTGACCCTGATAACCTTCAGTGCCCAAAGAACAGCCGGCTACAGCAGGTTGTGCTTCCACCACCAACTCCTTCATCCTTGACTTGTAGAAGTTTGTTTGCCGTTCCATCCGTACAATGGTGTGATGTTGTGGTGACGGTTGGTTCATTTTGAAATGACTCACTGAGCCGGCCAATGTTAATAATCCCTCCTCCTCCCCCCTTTCACTTTCTTCATCTCCTCCCATTCTCTTGCATCAAATCCTTTCTTCTCCCTCAGACACTTTTCTGTCTCGCTTTTCCCACCACTTGTTTCTTCATACCTTCATCTTTATTTCCCCCCTTTTCCCTCTTCACAGCAGTCACCCCTCCTCCTCTCTGCAATACTCTCTCCTCCTCCTCCTCTGTCTGGCACCAGAAAGCTGGCACGCTTGAGGGAGTCATTGTGTGATGCGGGCATCACTGACACCTCCAACACCATTGCAGAGCATGTGTATCACTGCAAAGTGTAATGGAGAGACTTGTGAATGCCACCAATATGCTACCAAGAGTGAATGTGTGATACTTTAAAGCACTGTCAGTAAATTAATATGCTTTCAGCACACACACACACACACACACACACATTTCGCCTGCTTACGTCTGCTTGATAAAAATGAACTCTATCAAAAGTGTAAGCTTAGAGAGTTAAAAGGAAAAATAAATATAGACTTTTGTGCAAACTGCTGGAAACGACTCAGTAAATTTAAAATGCAACCTTAAGTGTTAAATTAGCTTACTGGAAACGGCCTGGGAACCATTAATCTTGTTTTGTTCATAAGAATCTAAATATGCCTACCAGCCTAAAAGAGTAATGATGAGTGGATATCAAACCTCTAAAGAGACCTTAAGTTAACTCACTACTGTTTATACTATGGTGTCAAGCCTAATATCTCATGAAAAACCACTACATTTTTCCTGGATTCTTCTGTGCCCCAGGTGTGACGTTGTTGGACAAACACAACACAGTGGCATTTAGAGGGCAGCATTCAGATAAATGGACACATTGTTTGGTGTTTAAACCTAATAATCCTGCGTTAGCCAGAGGAGAACACATACCACAAGAATAGAAATGAAAAGATAAAATAGAAACAACCTGTGAATGTCACTACATGCAAATTATATCCCTGTTTACTCATATTTCAACCCTTTGCAAGCTAAAATCTGGCAGCATCTTTACATTGGATAAAAAGACAGCATGAAAATGAGTAGATGAACCTTCTGACCTCTGTACTTTGTACTCAGATTACTTTTCAAATTAATATTAGGTATAGTAGTTTCACAACTAATGTCATCTGTTACTTTTTACATTGACAAATAAGCTATGCATTATTTATTATAATGCACAACCTGTTTTTTTTTTTGCAATAAATACTCAACACGCTCAGCTCCTCGGTAAGCAGGTCCTGCAGAAGTCAGTACGCAAATGCAGCTCGCTTATCTGAGACAGCGAGAGGATCCCGCTCAATATGTACAAGCTCTCACATGATTTTAAATTTGTGTTTGAAAAGGACAAGTCTAACAACAGGGCAATGGCATTCTGCACCTCGGTAATAACTAGTTATCAGAGAAACTAGTGATGCCGCCAGTGCCACGACTTCACAGCAACAAAACAGCTAAAGCTGGCGTTTCAAGGGAAATGTTACAACATGGATAACAAGAGGAGAGAGAATTGTTTTTTTTACACTAAAGGTACATCGACACACTGATAAGATGTGGTGTATGACACCAAGATGAGGAAGAAAAACTTAATTGAAATGAAAGAAAAGTGATCAAAGTGAGGGTTAATATAAAGGATCATTCAATGAGTTTTGATTGGTTTATTCCCCTTTTTGCAAGGATCCTATTCACACCAAGGCCCGTTTTAAACAGTACTTGTACAATTTTCAAATTTTACAAGTACTGTTTAAAACGGGCCAGGTTGGTTAATCAATTTGGTACTTGCAGTCATAAAAAAAAAACTATGTACTTCTTTGAATTTGCACATTTTAAAATTTCAAAAGTAAATAAACTTTTAACACTATATGCTTTTGAAGTTTATCATGTTCCTTGGTAACTAGTCTATATTTGTGCTAAATTTAAATGTTCTGACAGCAAATCGTGCAAAAGAGACGACTCAAGCATAATACTTCACAATCATATTATAAACAAAAATATTTAGGTTGAAGTCCATAGCAGCACGTAGTGATGTGAACGTTCTCTCTTTGCAAATTATTCTGTTACTTTATGGTATTTTTTAAAAAGTATTTTCAAAACAAATAGTTTTGTTTCATATATGGACAAAGTTGTCCCATTAAATGAATCGATAGGTTGATAGGTTGTCATAATCATGTGACATGGAAGAAGACAGAAGGAATACACAGAGCCAGAATTTTGCAAGTACTTTTATAAGCTTAAAACTTTTAGTAGTGAAAACATACATATCTAATTTTAGCAATACAAAACACGAAACTTATAACTATGATATAGCACCACGTTTAAAAAGCACCGAATTCGATATGTTGGGTGGCAGAATTTTATATACCAGCAGCCATACCTAATTATGCTCACTTTCAAACTAACTACATCAGAACATTGTCCAACATGTGAAGATGTGACATCAAGCGGACATTTGGCCTGTCTTCACTTTGGCCTTCAGTAAAAAGCTTCACGTTGTATAAATCATTCCAGGATAAGTTCAGACGGATAAGTGTCCTGTCACTATTACTTCTGTCTTCATTTCACAGCTATAATTGATGGTTTTATCAATTACAGTACACTGATTATCTGGGGGGCAGTTGGAACTAAACTTGAGAAATAACATAAATAGACAAGTGCCTAATAACATTAGCAGAGCTTGTTCCTCAGGACTCTGCTCCATAAATCATAGATGACTGATGAACTGAGGAGAACACGAGGCCAACAACAGAGAGAACTGCGCACAACATTATCACACTCGCACACAGTTGTGCCATCTATCGCTTTCACCCAACCCCCAACTCCTGCGGCTCTAAAGTTGTCTGTGAGACATCTAAAGAGATGGAGAGGAGAGTGGAAATGGTGAGGATCAAAAGTTGAGGGAGAGCATATAGAAGAAAACGATGTGCATTGACAATGAGACGGGTAGGAATGTGGTAATAAAGATGAGCGTGGTATAGAAAGAAAGAGGAGACAGCAAGAGGGAATTGATATCAGGGAGCTAAGAGGCAATGCTGTGACCTACTAATGCAGAACTGAGGAATTCTCGCTGCTGACTGCAAACACATTCCTACAGCCTGCAAATATTAACCCCCACCTCACCGCCTCTGCCTGCTTCTCAACACACAAGGCAGCCACCTGGTCCCTCCACGAGGAAACTATTCATTGATATGAACTCACTTACTGGAAAAGCCTAACAGTAGGGGGCGGGATATAAAAAGATGAAAGACACCAGCACGCATAAACTGGGATATTTACTGGTAGATTCCTCTGCAGTACAAAGAAATCACGTATTATCATCTTGGCAAACTTCATCACAGGACCTGAGACAAAGGCTGTGCTTTCTGTATTATCATACAAGATGTTTAACTACCAGGTTTTACTTCAGACTGGAAACACACCTCATAGGGACAGACTCCAGTTTTTTTGGTATAGATGTTTAAACCTGTACATCCCTGCATTTTATATAGTCCCCCCCCCCACAATGTGACATGCAGAACAGGTTGTTCGCATCTGAAACAGCAACAACCTGCTAATGTTTTATCATCACATGCTGATAATGAAAGCAGAATTTAAAACAAAATTAACCTTGTGTCCGGGATGCTTCGAGCCACCACATGCTTGTTTGGTAAAAGCCGACAGTGTCTCAGTTGTGTTAGAAAATCAATATTACATGAGGAATACAAACAATCCCACATTATTTTGGAGCATTTTTCCACCTAATCTAATCTTGAGTCTACAAGCATATCTAATATTTCACTGGGATTATCAGTACGAGCAAAAAAGAGCCTCACAATGTGAAATTAAACAAAAGGACGACTTTCGCTTTTCAGCCCGTTTATTATTATGCATTCAGTGTTTTGTCCATGTGTATTATAACTTATTCACATGGACCAATTCTGCTCCCATTAGTTACCTGAAAAGCTTCTTCCTCACTGTGCACTCCCTAAATACTCCCATGTTGTGTCTTGATGCAGACCAGACTACACCTGCCAGAAAACATTTTACTCGTGTTTTCTAATGAAACTTAAATATATTGTAAACATTTTTTTTATTTATGATGCGCTGATAATGGAAATAAGACATGATCAACAAATCCAGTTAGTGATCATGATCACAAAGCAAAATGTATTCATTTTCATCATTTAGAACACAAAAGACATGGTCAAGCTTTATATTATTATTATTATTATTTATTCTTCTTAATATTATTAATAATAATATTAAGAAGAAGAAGAAGATTTGTGTTTTTTCTTAAATAAATGTGGATCAACAATATTGTGGTAGTGTTTTCTTTCTTCTTTTTTAAAGGGACTCCATACTGTAATTACTCTTATAGCTGACATAAGCTGATGCTATTATACTTCTGATATACTATTCCAGCCCTGCCAATTTATTACTGTTAGATAATCCTCTTAAATCTTCGGCTCAAGCCGGGTCATATTTATGAGATATCAAGCTTAAATCTGTTTAAAAACAGGAAACACATATTATTTATCTGTGATGAAATAAGTATCAAAATCTTCTATTCAAGAGAAAATCATAACATCCAGTTTTTAAAATATTTAGTCTTGCATTAAGTAGATGCAACAAATCAAAGATGATGCTGTAGTGTATATCATAAATGTCTGAATAAAGGAAAAAAATTACAAGTTGGTCCCATTATAGATCTAGTTGAAAACCCATTTACAGCTTCTTTAAATAGGTAAAAGTCTGTACCTCAGCTGGACATTAAGCATATCAACATTATTCAATAGCTGAAAGTAATAAAGTCACATACATCTTGCATCTGGAGCAATGGTATAACACCAGTTAGAGATTTCAACTGGTGCAACAGAGAGAAACCTTATCAGCTCTGCGCTAATAATGTAGAAAAACCCTGTGGGTATCCAGATGGAGCTCTATCAACTCCAGCCCCATTTCAGCCCCCATGTCCTAGAGAAAGCAGACAAACACTGATGCAACTGGAACACTGAGTCCAGGGGGAATAGCTCTCACTCAAGCCGTGAGAGAGCGCGAGTACATCTCGCAGTCACATGGTGCAGTGCTTTCTCTCCTCGCTGGACCAAACTACTCGTTGTGTGTGGCCCTTTTCCCATCTTCATCACACCAGAGCAACATTACAGATAATGAAGGCTGAGCTATAAGGTGAAATACATCAATGGCCTCCTCTCCACTCATGTTTTAATGTGCCGAGGTCAGTAAGTAGCATGGTAGAGTATCAAAGGTTTTAAATAACGACTGGGTTCTTTGTTAGTACAAAATCCATGGCAATCCATTATTTCTGCCGAAGGGCTCCGTATTGTTACAGTAAAGCAGTCATGCGGTGATGCTTTGAATGTCTCGACTGCTTGTAAAATCAAAGTGTTGCAATATGAATAATGCTTATTGATTTTGTCTCTTTATGACACTTATCTAATGCAGGCTCTACTTTGAAGGGTGTGAAAATTGATATTAGGGAAAAATCACCCCAAAAACAAATATTTTTTTGTGAAATGTACATGAATCTGCAAGCAGACCCTCTGGTTTTGCTACTTTAATGACAAAAAGGACAGAAGGCCAACATGAGATTCATATTATAAGACAAAAAGAGAAACAAACAAACAAAAAAAAAAAGCCAATGTGATTTTATGGTAACGTAGAGTTTAAAAACATCAGCTGTCAGGTGTTTAAGGGTCAGAGGACACGTCGCTTTTGCTTCCAAACAGCTGAGTTGGATAAACACCACAAATCATCACTATAGCAGTAGTTGTACCACTTTGTGGCCTCACTGCTGAATAACATCACACCACTCACTAATTCGAGCATTAAGGTCACTGTCCACTATAATTATCCTGATTAGTTTTATATCATTCACATCTGACTTAGGGAACAAAGGAAAAAAAAAGGAAAATAAAAACACCTGTAGTTTATTATTAGTGTTTGCAAACTTTGCATGTCAGAAATGATGGTTTGAATGCACCAGCTTGTGCTTTTATTTTAGTCATGTCTATAATTTAATAAAAACACAGGGAAAATAAGTCATTCTTATGCAATGTTAAATCAACATCTCCTTTTCTTCAGCTGCAACTAAATACCTGTACTGGTTCTTTTTCATTAATTTCTTCAGCAGTCATGATAATTTCATTGCCCAAGTTCATACATCATAAATGCCAAATCAAAAAATTCATCACTGAATTAGTAGGTTTATATGTTTTATCACTACAAAGTATTTTCTTCTTATTTATCCCCTCTCCGTTTCCAGCCAGAGCAATGCCATGCAGAAAATACCCATCAGCCATTAAGGTTGTCCATTTTTTACTGTAATTTCAGAGGAAAGTCATAGCTACCAACATTCAAGTCCACCTTAATCCCCACAGTTACACACAATCAAGAAAATCCCAAATTCTGCTTCCTGCTAGATGTCACTGAGTGACAGAAAGACAACTGGGGTATATTTATGAGTGTGCACATTAGTGTATTAAGACTGGCAGCCGGTAATGTTACCAATAAGACACAGGATTTTTAACAACATAAATAGGGTGATTTAAGATCAACATGCGAGAATGTAAATATTTAACAATGGAGGCAAAGCTAGGTAAGCCCATGTATGCACAGAGCATAATTGTGCTCTGGGCTGTAAAAGTGTTGATCACATAAAGACATAAAGATGAGGTTTGTGATTAGTAGCATAACAGGGATGCATACTGAGACCACAAACAAACAGTGAGGGGAAGTAGAGGGTGGGACGTGCCGATTCCAGGCCAGGGAGGCTGACGGCCAAATAATTAAAATACTTTGTGACATCCTTTCGCTTCATATTGGCCGAAACCAAAAACAAAACACCAAGTCGAAAAACATGTACACTCACAAAATGTAAGGATAACACGGTTCATGGCAGGATTTACAGTGACTGACACAACAATGGCACAAAAGTGAATGTCCCAACCTCATTCTTCCTTCCCCTTCATTCTCCCAGCTGGGCCCCAACACTAGCCTTTAACTAGGACTGAACTTGTTTCCAGGAAAAAGCTCTGGAAGCTAACACACAAATTCTGCCCAGGCATATACAGGAGATAAATGACATGACTGGATCTTTAGATGAAGCTTGGAAACAGTAATAATGTTCTGCTCGGAGTGGGAAGAAGAAAAAAAATGACTTTACAAACAAAAAGAAGCAAGAGCAGAAGAAAAACTCTGAAAACACACAGTAAAAACTATTAAACACAAAAATAAAATGTACTAATAATATATATATATATATATATATATATATATATATAAAAACTATTCAACAGAGGAAGAACATAATGTGCTAATACATCATGGAGTTGCTTCTATTATTTTACCTTTTCCAGTATTTCCTTCCTTAATTCAGCTTGATTGTTCCTCTCTGTCCTCCTCATCACCAGTCCCGAGTTTCTTCCCTCACCCTTGCATCTCTGTCAATCCAGTCTTGTCACATTTTGTCCACAGCTGCCTGAGCTCCTCTTCCTCAAACACAATTTCTCTTTCCTTCATCCCTTGTCGTTCAGGACTTTGAAGAGAAACATACCTTACGGACAAAGGACGTCAGCACCGTGAATGGAGCGCTGGAGGGAAAAGCAAGGGATAAAGTCACAGGCAGTAAAGTGAGAGGCAGGCTGATCCACTGCTGCTGCTGCGGATCAGTTTGTGGCTGGGACAGCATGTGCTAGAGCTGTGAAGAACTGGTTCCACTGTGCGTTACGCCCAGAGGAGAAACAATCAAAAGTCTCAGTGGTGCAGAGAGAGGGTGCTGAGAAAACAGAGCACGCAAGAGGAAGGAAAAAGCATCAGTCATTGCGCGTGTGAGTATATGCATGTAGGATAGCAATGAAGAAGAGGAGAGAGGCGAGGGACGGATTGAAAGAAAGGAAGGTGGGAGGGAGTGTACATGGAAAGAGGAAAAGGGGAGGAGGCATTTTTCCTCAGTTTTACCGTTTGCATTTTTTTCATTTCTCCCTCTTTGTGAAATGATCCCCACGCTGCCTCTGTGTACACAACTACCTTGTCAATAGGTTATTATTCTGCCCTTCCACGACTGTTTTCTCCTCGTCATGCAGCCCTTTGTTAAAGCCAGCTGTGTCTTTAAGCCCATGCACTTGAACTCTGAGGGTGCTTTTCTTTTCTCAGTGTACTTCCCCTCCGCTGGCCCCCAGCACACAGGAAAGAGAGGCAGCTTGCAGGAGAGACAGAGCAGGACAGAGGGGCAAAAAGGGGCAGAAAGAGAAATGCGGATGGGGGAGGGGAAAGGTTTGAAAGTGGTGCTTCAGGGCTCTGGAAGATCTGCTCGAGAAATGGAGAACACACACAGCATATGAACAACAACGTGTTGGGGTGGGATGACTTTAAAGGAATGGTCCAGGTCTGTGAGGAAATCGCCAAATAATAGACTGCTGCTGAAATGCTGATTTACGGGATGAAGTGCAGCTGTGTGCATGCAGTCGAGTAAGTGCAAGGTTAAGGTCACACCATTAAGTGCAGCCTCACATATCTGCACAAAATCTCCATGGCAACTGCTGGCATACAGGTGAAATGTTTCATAATGAAAATAATTTGTTTCTGCTGCAGGTCATAAAATGGGCTCGCACTTTTTTTTCCCTCTCTCTCTCTTCTTTCCCCTCTTTTATTTTAAAGAGAAAAGGAGTGGGCAGTCCACTCACCTTGACTGATTTAATTGTTGAGACAGCGGGAGGGGATTGGGGGGAGGTTGTTGGGATCAGATAGTAGGCCACAGGCACATGGTAAACTGAACCACACAGTGCCTCTCACAGCACAGACCTAATTGTTCTGCATTGTACAAGCAGTCCCTGAACTATATGTACAGATCCTGAGTTTATGCTGCAGACTGTATATCATACTGCATCTGTGGTGACCTATGAGACTTGTAAGGAAAAAATAAATGAACAAAACAAACAAAAATAATTAAACATAAGTGTGTCTTAAAGTGTCTTAAATAATAAATGCTCCATGAGTACATGCTAACCTTACACTGACCTTTTCTCTTAAAGGAATCCATTTTTATTCAGACAGAAAACAATAATAAAAAAGAACATACACCTGAAAAAACAAATGTTATTGAAATACACAGCATAATTTACCTTAGTGCTGCCAAAATCCCAGCACATACCAGCTCACACATTCACACTACAGCTTCAAAACATTAGCAACTATCATGGAGAAAACTGGATGGACTCAAGGGCATGTGGAGTCACTTTTTATAAAACAGGAAATGCAGATTGCAAGCTTTTTGAATATGAACCATATGTTTTATACAAACATGAAAATCTCTCAACGTTTGTTGAACAATTATTGATTTATTCTCCTCAAAGCTCTTCTCATGTGTTGCCATGTTTATCCATAATATGCTTTGAAGATAGTTGGAGCTCTGATGAATGCTGTGTTTAGACTTCAGCTGTGTGAACCAAGGAGAGGTATGGGTAATTAAGTCCCCAACTGAATAAAATCTAGTGGGAAAAGAGTTTCTCATTGATTAAACTCATGGTAAAGCTTACATTAACATAATATAAGGCTTGATGTAACTACAGAGAATAATGAGTCAATATAAAATTAACACTGGTTAAAAAAAAACCTTATAGGGATGCAAGTGTACATATTTTGAGCAGAAAACATTTTAAACTTATTGATCTGTTTTTTTATTTATACATGAAATGACTACTACTATAACATGTGAAAGAAATCCCTGATTAATATAGAAGATAATCTGAAACCACAGCTTTTTTTTCAACTGCAAGAAGCTTTATTGCAGTTCTCTGCTTTTTGTGGTGGTTTAGTTTCCAGCAGCGCTGACGTTTTACTCCCACTGCTTTCTTCAGCAGGGTGTTTAGCAACAGCAGGCAGCTGTTTGCAGATATTAACTTTAAAAGAAAAAACAACAACACTGCACTGCTCAGGCAGAATAGAAGAAACTGCAGTAGCTGATGAACATTAAGTACTTTCTGGTTTAAGGTTATGAAGTCAGGAGAAAAAATGGTAAAACACTGATGAAAATGAGATTGGATTATAAGTAATTTGTCATTATCTAAAATACAGCAAAAAAGTGATGCGCTTATGTCCAAATTTCCAACAGATTGAGGGTTCCTCATAGTGTCCTATGTCTTATATTATTTAGGTGTATGAGTTTGGGCATAAGATGCACATTTAGAGCTAATATTAGCAAACACAGCCAAGCTCATACTTCTAGGAATGAACTGAAACAATGTGAAATTGTCATTTTATTCTTAAATACTTACATTTACCTTAGTAAATTACCGTTTGGAGCGATTATTCTTTTACACAAAAACTTCACTGTGAGTCATTCCTAAAGCCAACCCCAGGTTAGTAAAACACGGCATCACAGATAAAACAATCAAGGTTCTGTGAAGGATGGTAGGTTAATAACACACCCGTCAAAAAGCACATTGATCTGTCTCATGCAAGGTCCATAAACCCTGAAATTCATTGTACACTCTTCTTCTCTTTATTTCACATTTTATTCCCGGGTTACATACAGAACTGCATCTCAAATTATTTTATTTTAACCCCAGTTGTTCTTTACACAAGTGGTTGGTGTAGCATTCAGTAACAAACTGTAATTGTGAATTTTCTATATCTGTGGGAAGAAAATAACATGGAGAAGCATGTGAAGGTAAATGTCTGACCTGAGATGTGACAATAAAAATGGTAGTTGCAGAATCTTTTGTAAATGGCTAAACGCAGAAGCAAGCTAGTTTGAAATGACCAAAGCTCAAGTGAGCGATGTGTGTTAAGGAATTAAGAAACATTCACCAGCGTCAAGTTAAAGGGGGTGTAACACTGATAGAAGTCTGGGCAGAGCAAATAAATCAAGCATTTTTATCTAGGTTCGGTTTACCCCCTGCCTTCAGCTAAACGGATCACACACAGCTCATGACTCCCTGCATGTCAGTCATTGACCTTAAAACTGAATCGTTTCCCTCCACGTCTACGGAGACCTCCTCTATCTCCATCTCTGTTTCTTTCCTGCAGTCAGGAGAAGATACTAGTGAGACTGAACCAAAACACGACTGCAGGTTCAGATGTCGTCAGCCCCAGAGCTTCGTAAACATGCACAGAACATATAAGTTAGATTATACAGTCATATTTCAACACCCGTGTTGTGTTTTGTGCTGTTAGTCCTAACCACTGGGTGGTATTGTAAAGTCCTGCTGCTTGTATCGATAGAGATTTATGATAGAGTAGTCTGCTACATGCAAGTCTGATGTTTTAGTGTTACTGCTACAAGCTGGGATAATTGCAAGTAAAGTGCTGTGTGTTATTCTGACCAACACAACAACATGCATGAGTAAAAAAAGGTTTCTGTGCTGGGGAAAAAATCCTGGTTTGTTCCCTTATCTAAAAAAATACATTCATCTGAAACAAACATTTACAAACTAACCGCCCCAACATCTCACATAATGTTATTGGCTCATCTCATAAAGCAAGTAAACAGCTTTCAGGACCCATTACACTTTGCATATTACATTTGTAAATTGTTTCAAGGCCCACTCTCATCAGGACCAATCGCAAAAAAATGAAGCTGATGCAGAAAATGATAACATATGGCTAAATGTTGAGGTAAATGTTTCATGTAAGAACTTGTAAGTGAGATGGGATACTTTTTAAGAACACATAAGAGGTAAGTAAATACTATACTTGTAACTGAACTGTACTTAAAGCATGTGGCAGCCATTGTGAATTGAAATTAAAGAGTATTATTTTTTCAAGACATAGGTATGTTTTTTTTTAACTGCTGCACAAAATGAACCGTGCAGAAACATCACCATGTTCAAAGAACAAATCCACGTTTGGTTCCTTCCAACTGCAGTACACCTGATTAAGGCTCATTAACCTGCTCATTAAGTTCTCTGCAACTTTACCAATGAGCCATTCATTTGAGACCGGTGTGGTAAAATAGGGTCACCTCTAAAACACGCAGGGCCGGTTCCCTGAGGAATAGGGTTGAAAAACGCTGCTCTATTCTGTCACTGATGGTGTCATTTGACAGAGGAATTTAGGATAATTTACCTTTGGCCGCTGTTCCGAGTATCAGATTCGCCATCTTTAACGCAGCTGGCCTTATGAGAGTTTCACCAATTGTGTGTGGCTTTGCCATGCATGATGATCAATTTGTTAATGGTTCAAATCCAAGAGCAGGAAGAGAGGCCTTTTGATCAAATCTGGCTCTCTTCAACTTGAATTCAGCAAACATGTTCTTGTATTCCCCATCTCCACGCAGTTTCAAGAAGTGTTAATTTAGTTTTGCTGGTGTGAGACTAAAGTTGCTTAACTTGGCATTGCAAATCACGCAATGTCCAACCACTTTCTTTTTTTTCTTGGCATAGTATGGATTAAAATATTCCAAAAAATTCCCATTATGTAGCCTACTAACACGGCAGTCATACGTTGACTACTGAGCGCACTAAGTTCCCCACAGCTCTGATTTGCCAAGCAATGTAAAGTTATTATCTGCAGCCTGGGATAGCCAAGCATGGTGTATCATCACTAATTGACACGATGAGTTGGGTGTGTCCTGACCTTCACGGCAGAGGCTCCGCTGAACCCCTGAGACCGACTCGCCAAACCCCTAGGGTTCAATCAAACCTGGGTTAGACTCAGTCTAGGTCTAAATCAAGAGTTCCCAAATCTGGTCCTCAAAAGCTACTATCCTATGCATCCTTTCTCCAACATACATGTATCAAATAGCTGAATTTCTTTTTCTGCATGTCACCCAACTCTGCAGAGGCCTGGTGAGGAGACATTCATTTGAATCAAATGTGTTGGACAAAGATTGCATCCAAAAGCTGTAGGATGGTAGATCTTGAGAAGGACCCAAGTAGACACAACTAGAATGTGTTTAGTGTTACACTTCATCAAGTCCAATACAAGTCAGAAAGGTGCCGGGGGTCACCTTCTCTGGTAAACTTTGTAAAAGGTCACATTTTTCTTGGGACACTTGAAGGTTTCAGGCCCATAAACCTCAGAGATCTTGTTCATCATGTGAAGTTCTGCACTGACTTATGTTTAATTTAAAGCATGTTTCTCTGATCTTTTTCACAGATTTTAGCATGGAATTTAATTCCCAGTTATTTCTGTATTATTGTAAATAAAGTAAAAATGATAGATTTTTCCAAATATATTTCCTTGTTGGTTTTTTTGGACTACATGGGATAAAACTAAAAAAAATATATATAGTTTAGCTAAAGCTGTTGTGATAAATTGCAAATACAAAGAGAGATTGACTTTCTGACAGATGAAGAAGTGAGGTGATGGTTGTGGAGAGACATGATAAAGGTCAAAAAGATGTGTGCTGCATTGGCCATGTTTTGTTAAAGAATCAAATATACATTCTACAAGGCTTGGAGATGGACTGGATGCCAAGAAAAACACTACTTCCCCTAAATGTAGACAAACTATTGCCTCAGTCCAAGGACAATCGTTACCTGAGGGGAAAGAAGCAGCATGTGTGTTAGGGGAAGAGATGTTTATACTGGCACTGATCTTGAAAGGGCCCCTACAATTGATTGTGTTAAGCTCCCCTGCAAAAGAGAGAAATCAATATGTTTTTAAAGGCGAAGCAGGCTGCATGTGGTGTATGCGTGTGGGCTTCATTGATACAGCCAGATGCATTCAGTAAGAAACTGTTTCTGAAAAAGAACTATCACATTTCGAGGTCAAGGGGTTTCATTTCCAATACTTATCTGCAAAATCATGACACGTGTGGGAAATAAGTGAATGGAAAGTGTGTATTCGTGTGCTACTTTGGATTCCCATTATCACAGCAGCATATTGGCCAGTGTCTGAGAAGCACAAATGACACTGCGAGAGGAGAAAATCAATAGTTTTTAGATGGAGAAAGTTACGCAGACAGGTATAAGGTCTGTGTGCTTGCATCAGGAGAAAGAAAGAAAGAAAGAAAGAAAGAAAGAAAGAAAGAAAGAGAAAGAAAGAAAGAGAAAGAAAGAAAGAGAAAGAAAGAAAGAAAGAAAGAAAGAAAGAAAGAAAGAAAAGAGTATTTTATGTGGAAGTCAAACTACCTTGAGTCAAGCTAGTTGCCTTTTGAAGACATAAAAAAACATCTTCTGATCACACCCCTAAATAAGATTTGTCCAGAAACAGCCTTTATAAATAAGCAAACAGATTTTAAGATTCTAATAAAAAGCCTTTTTTTAATTTAAAGACTCAGCTGTAATGCAATCAGCCTTAGAGTTAATAACAGGTTTGCATACACAGGTTCAGCTCAGAAATATTGAGTGGGAAGGAGGTCAGCAAGAGCAAAGAGTGAGAAGGAAAGACTTAAGGCAAACCAAGACAAAGAAGGCAATTTAATTTCCATCTATAGTCAGAAAAATGCTAATCAATACAAAAGACACCCACTCCTTGACACTTTCTGCCACTCTCATCCCTCTTTTTGCCTCTCAGTCTATTTCCATCTCCCTCCATCACACTCTGCAATAATTTACTCTTGAGTTGGCATCTGGGGCAGATGAGTGTGAGCCAGTGGAGTTAGGGGTGAGGAAGAGAACCCCACACAGATCTGACACTGTGCACAACACAAATAAAACAGGAGAACAAAGGGAGGATTAGTGCGAGAAAGAAAGAAGAGAAGGCACACAAATAAAGAGCAGATGTAACTATGTATAAAGATTTGTGCTTAAATATGATGCTTATATTAACCAATACAAAGAAACAATGATGTGCCAAAAGAATAGTCAATAAATACACCTAAATATATATCACTACTATATTAACTACACTTAATGATGAATAATCATAGTAATGTGGCATAACTTGTGTTTCATTGGGGTAAAAAAATACTTCTTAGTGGTACCATATAACATTTGAGAAAAGACACCAGCCTGCCCTCCAGTGGCCACAAAAGTAATCTTCATAAAACAGTTAAACAGATGTTCAAAGAAGATGGTGATCAATTTCAGGGAAAAAAATTCCAGCCAGGAACTGGATGCGTTAAAGACTAAAGGTACCCGGGTTTTCACTGGAATGAGAAACTGGGGTGTTTGGACAGCATGGATGTCTCATATAAGGAGGGTCAGAGTTGTCTTTAAGCCTGTAACATTAATACATTCTTGTACTTATAAATTACAGATTTATGTTGGCCTTGTTGGGGTTTGCTTCTCCATTTTTTGAGTGGTGGGCGGAGCTTATCTGTGTTATAGGAGCACCTGGCCAGTCCACCTTATATTCCAGCTGATGCAACCTATAACCCCACTGTCCCCATTTCTCCCTTATGTTTAGTTTTTATTGAGAATTTAGTTTGATAAATAATTAAATGAAATAAATTAATTTATTAATATGAATATTTTTGGTTGATAAACTGGCTTCTATTTTTGGTATGGCTTTCAAGATGTGACAACCTCAATCAGCTGAGGCATTCAAATTTCACTCACTGTGAAATAATACATTCATTTGTTTTCTATCACTTAATCCAATT
Organism: Kiunga ballochi; assembly: GCA_037177335.1. Classification (NCBI taxonomy): domain Eukaryota; kingdom Metazoa; phylum Chordata; class Actinopteri; order Atheriniformes; family Pseudomugilidae; genus Kiunga; species Kiunga ballochi. Next base: position 14,804,626 of record JBAMIG010000006.1, on the reverse strand, counting down.
GTGGGGAGATGGAGATTATCCCAACAACTTTTAGGTAAGAAGTACCCTGTCAACACAGGGCCAACGTTGAAAGACAAACTACTCATTTTCGCATTCAGAGGAAAATATTATAGTAGATTAGTACATATAGAAGTCTTAAGCCACACTTTTTTTGTTTAAAAAAAGCCATAAGATGTAAAATGTCGTAGTATTTATTCAAACTTTCATACACAAATGAGAATATGAATTTAAAAAGAACTTGTCTAAGGGAAACTTTCTTGTAACATATCTATGTAGTGTTCAGAAATAGCTTCTTGGAGGATCCAAATCACTTCTTCAGGTGTTACTTTTTATTCGGTTCTCAGTCAAGATGATCCTACACTCCCTCAGTAATAGCCTGAGCTCTGAGGAAGCTTATCCATGTATGTTCCATCAGGACATGTTTTACCTGCATTAGCTGTGTGTATAGAATTACTGAAGCTGTTTGCAGCCACACTGTGTTGCATGGTGGATTAAATCTTACAGTACTTTTATTAATATTTCCATCAAAATTATCCTCTTAGCTCCAAACTATAGCAGCAACTATGGCAGAGCCTCCACGGGTTTTTTTCCAGTAGCTTTCTAGTCTAAATAATGATCACATATCCAAAAAGTCTCTTTACAACTTAATAAAAGTATTATAAAGACAAGTGATGTCATATTAATCAAATTTCTTCCATGATGACTGGTTATCAGAGTTTTAAATAACATTTCATTGGTGTATTTCAGAAAGCCTTTTAAAGAAAGAGTGTTGTTTGATAAATCTCTAAAAGATGGCTGCTCCATAGAAAAATACACAATGTGTTTTGTGATTCATTTAAGCAAAACTGGACGAACACGGTCAACTTACGACATTATGGAAAACATTCACCATCACATCAGATTATGCTGACAGAGGCAGTGCTGGATAAAGGGAGAAGTTGACGCCTGGCATCATCAGAATTTCTGCTCCTCTTTTTGTCATCTATTTTTAGGTTTTTCTATTTATTCCATTTATTATTTTTTAGTTTGTTAAATGTTATTTATCTCTTTTATTCTGTGTAGGTTGCTTTAATGCTGTGTTACTTGAAATGTTTTATGTGAAGCTCTTTGAATTGTTTTTCACATGAAAAATCTGCGATAAGCATAGGCTATACCTTTCCTACCGCAATGCTGTTTGTGCAGATTTTCCTAGTTTCATATTGTTGACTTTGTAAAACCAACCTTTTTCAATTTGGATTCATCACTCAGTAACACATTTCAATGTATTTTTAACTGAAGAAGTAATCTTTGTTCACATGTAATCTACGTAGTCACTGAACAAGTGACATGTAAGAATGGTTGGAGGGATTTAGGCTACATTACTTGATTATTATTAGACAGTTGAATGGTAATAAAAGAAATATGAAGAAAAAAATTGTAGTTATACAAATTGTCATTTTACAATCCAATTATTACAACTGTGATTCCCATTTTACCATCCTTGCATCCTTAATAATTTGATCACCTTCAGAGACGGTCAATTGTTAGATTTTGATTTATATTCAGAAGTCTGTCTATTATTTCCTTTTCCATTTGTATAGTTTCACTATTTTAAGGGAACAGTGCATACACACTAAGACATGTCATGTTTTCAACAAGCTTTTTGAGAATTCAATTCAATTCAGCTTTATTTGTATAGCACTACTTCACAGAAATAAGTTTGAACCAATTCTGGATCAATAGCCTAGCAAAGGGAAACCAACAGATTGCATTGAATCTTGGGTTTGATCTAATTTCCCATCTGAGCAAGTACGAGGCGACAGTGTGAAACATACATGCAGAACCCGGCTTAGGGAGGGAAGCCATCCGCCTCAACTGACTGAGGTGGAGAGGACAGAAAAGACAGAATAACACTGCAGCTTTTATCCAGGAACACCTGCAGAAAAAGGAGAAATAAGTAAATGGTGCCAATACTACCATGGAAGAAAAGGAGCAGGGAAATTAAAAGGGTAAAAGGAAGTGTTCAGTGCATTGCATGACTGTAAAACTAACATATGACTAAACTATCCCTAAATATGATATACGTTTAAAAAAGAGGGTCTTAAGCTTGATTTTAAAAGTGTAAAGGGGGTGTGGGGGGTGTGGGGGGAGGGGAGGGGTTGTGTGTGTGTGTGTGTGTGTGTGCGTGTGTGTGTGTGTGTGTGTGTGTGCATCCCGTATATCCACACAAGGAGCTGGTTCCATTAGAGGAACTATGAGGCCTTGGTGTCCAATGGAGCTTGGTCATGAAGCGCTCTATATGTGAGAAGTTTTCAACTTAGTTGGTTTGAAATGCTATGCTATGCTTTGTAATAACAACGTTAGTTTAAGTTAGGTACCTCTTTTTTATAAGAAACAAACAAAAACAAATTTCTGAAAATGCTCAGAAGAAATAACTGAACATAGATGGATGAAAAACAACAAATATTCAAAGAAAATTTTTAAACAACCACTTACAGTGAGAATTTAGTATCCAATGAGCTTGACATGCATGTGTTTGGAATTAAATCAGGGTTTCTTGAGAGAATAGCCAAAGAAAGGCCAGACGGAAATGTCCAGGTTAAGGTTCAAACCGGTTATGTTGTTGCTCATAAGCTGTGCGTCATGATGTGCTATTATTCCCATTCTGTGCATAATCTGCATATTTTCTGTTAAAACACAGACAACAGTTATGTGTCTAACCTTTTAAATTCTTACATTCCCTGTATACAAAGTGCAGAGTATACAAATACATTTTAACAAAATGTAAGATATTTTAAAAAACTTTTTTTTTTAAATTGACAATGACAAATTTGATACATATTTACACCTGTAATTTTCAATCATTTAAAGACATTTACATTTTCTTTTTTTCTTTTTGCAAATTACACAATCATTTGTTTAAAAGAATCAAGATACATTAATCCACAGTTAGCAGCTACTTTTGCTTATAACCTAAGTAAAGTCTTATGAACACGCTTACTATTTTTTTTAATGAATGTTGTTCCTTAATTTGAGCTTTGCACAGTTTGAAGTGTGGCTTCAGCAATGGTGGAAAAGTTTTTGATGCTTTAAAAGTTTAAGCTCAACGGATTGCTGCTATTCACAGATACATCTAAAAGAAAAAAATGCATCACCTTAAACACTTTTAACATTAACTGTGCTTGGCTGAATCTGCACAGTAGAGATTATGTAAAGAGAATTAGCACTCATCTGTTCCATCTTTTTATTGTGATATTATGAAACTGTGTGAGAGCTGTAGTTGTGCAATCTGTGCTGCTGTGAAATGCTGGTTTATCTGGATACTTTATTGATCTGAAATATACTGACTCATAATATGCTATTGCTGGAACTCTGTGGGAAAAAGTGCACTGACTGCATAAAGCAGAATAACGCTTCATAGTAAATTGCTCTTTGAAAGTAACCCTAAATAGATCTAAATGAAGGACACTGTTGTCATAATCTGATTACTTTTACTGACCTAAAACCACACGGAGAACATTAAAAGAACTGTTAAACCAGCTGTGTAATCTATTAAGTTTAGGCCACACTTACCACAAAATCTCAAACATAATCAATGTAACATGAAGATCTGAAAGTATTCGCCACTATATATGTCCCATGACACATTTTCATCTATTTTACAGTTAAACGATGCACTTTTACACAGTTTAATGTATTACCATTTAATTATGATCACTGTGCAGTTCAAGACTTTTTAAAGAACTATATTATGGATTGCCCATATTCAGCTGGCACAACAGTTATGGCTAAATAATATTATTTTATTTGTTCATATATCATTAATATATGAACACAGATAGTATGTAATGAGACTTTTGTTGAGCTAAATTTTTCATGTAAGCACTTGTAAATGAGATGGGATACTTCTCAAGAACAAATAAGAGGTAAATACTGCACTTGTAACTGAACTGTACTTAAAGCATGTGGCAGCCATTGTGAAGTGAAATTAAAGAGTATTATTATTTTCACCAAAACACAAAGTAAAATGTTATGGAGTAAAATGTTCTTATTTATCTGACCGACTGCTAACTGTTACCGTGCAATTATAGTGTTGTTATTCAAACAGAGTTGCCACCCAAGGTAAAGAAAATTGTACCATACCATGAGTAAAAGTGATGTATTTCACATAAACAATCATGTGATAAAGTAAGAGCCTGGGTGGTAGCTCATGAAGGAAAGTTATTCTATGTAAAGTTCTGGATTTTGATATGTTTTGTATGGTCCTCTTATTCTAAAGCTGTCTCAACAGCAATATAAGTTTATTTTATGTAGGCTATTAGATTTTACAGTACTCTGCAAAAAATAGGCTACTACTTTATCCAACATCACAACTACAATAACTTTTAGGTTTTCAAACAAACCAATATTCGAATACTAAAAAAAGCTTTCATTGTAACTTTTTGGTCAAAGAATATTTATTTTAACATAATAAATAATGGTTGTCCCAACAAGATGTGAGACAAAATTATTATATTTTTCTAAAAAAGTAAGCATATTTACTGCCACAACCGAAAAGGGAAAGTGAGTGTACTTTCATTATGAAAACATAGGCCCCACTTCATATTTGTGAGTGAAATGTCTGTAGTAAGAAAGGTGCGTTTGCTGCAATAAAGTGAAATACTCCGCTGAGCTGTTTACCGCCATTGCCCATATTTGGGCCGGGCGGGGTGTAGTTCTGAGCCGGAGCCAGTCGGAACTTGCTCGTGACGTTGCGTAAAGGAAGTGAGTCACGCTAACGGGAACCTTACGTCCCTGTTGCAGCAGCGTAGATCAGAACAGGGAAGCAACATGTGCCGATCATAATAATTCCAACATCACATCGGCATAGAGAAGAAGACAGAAGCTCATCGATAACCCGGATATTCACAGGCAGAACATTACACAATGTGAGTACCACTTTCTTTGTTATACATTAAACAATATGCGGACATTGGCTCATTTTTCACAAGTTTTAATAGGCTAAATGTTTTCTTAAACTCAATTGATACAAGCGTATTTTTGTATAATTATTTAGTTGGAAAACAGGCGAAATAATGTTGACATTTCATTTACTGTACTATTAAAATATTTTTTTCTTTTCCCTTTAAAAAATGACAACGCTTGCCTTTTTTAAGTAGCTTGTTTAGCCTACCGAAATTGCGTCCATTGGCTGGTTTCTGCTAACTTTCTGAGTTTCCACCGGGCGGGGGGTTTCCCGCAGAAAACCCAACGTTTCCAGACATCTTTTCTCTGTTACAAGAAAACAAAACTTCAGTAAACAGGACCCAAAAAAAGAAACGCTGTTCTGAGATGTTTTAATTTATTGTAACTAAGGAATATCAAAGGCCTACCAGCACAAACACGTGCATACGTCTTTGGTCACGATGCTTTGTTGTTCAGATTTTGTCAAACAGTCGCTGACAAAGAAAAAGAAAAACTTGTTCTATGTCGTGGATATTTGCGAAAATATCAACACAAGTCAATCTGAAATTAGGTCAGGTTGGTTTAGACGCTATACCGAAACAATACAGTCACTGGACACTAAACAAACATGGTAAACTTTTCTTTTGTTGTGTTTTTTTCCTAAGGGCATCAGTGATCTGTTGATCAGGCTAAATGAAAGAAGTTAGACTTTTGAAATCTTCACAAGGGGAAAACAAACTACTAATCTGACAATCTCACAATTCCTTTAATTTGCACATTTCTTTAATTTGTGTGACAGAAATCAGCTGAAAGCTTGAGACAGAAAATGTACTAAATAAGCTGTGATAACATGGGGATATTATATGTTAGAGAACACCTGATCACAGGACAAAATGAAGTCAGACTAGAGAAACAGTGCACGATAACCAATAAAAGAGGAATTATCCCACATTTGTAGCTGCATTAGGGGAATAATGAATGTTCTGAATTTTAATTGACAATTTTAGCAGTCAATATTGTGAAATACATGTTCCTGCTGTAAGAATGCTGCAAAAATATATGAAAGTATGTTCAAAGTGATGCATTATTTATAAACCATGAGTAATATTTGATCAGATATGAATATAATTGTCATAAGGCTAATGATTTAAAATATTTTTTGATTAAAGTCCAAAAAATTGAGTAACCAGGAGATGTTGAAAGCTCACTTGGTGCTGATGATGTGTAAACACTAATAAAATCCCAGACATGTTTTAAATAATAAACATTTCTAAACACAGTTTAAGGGAAAAGCTTCTTGAGAACCAGATAGAAAGATGTGTCGATGCCACTTCTTCCCATCCCAGTCTACGTTTTCCAGGTCTCGCAGGCTGATCATTGATGACTTATGTCAAAACTTCTGTTTAACAGTCTAAACAAGGCTAGTCACATGTATGCTATCATTTATTGGCAAAACATTTGTCGGGGTTTAAAGCTGCTGAACAGCTGACTTGTTGTACTTCTAAGTGAAAGCTGTGGCTTCATCCACATGAGCAAATAATAATTTTTCCCTGAGCACCGACATGGGCAGTGTTGGTGTTTTTGAAAGCTGCAGTGACAAACAACCGTCTGCACCTCCAAAGTTCAAGGCCTAACTCTCCTGTCAGGGACAACAACAACCAGATGTTGTCACGCTCTTCATTGGCAGATTCAGCTACAGTGTCATTTGCCTTGGCCTCCGCTCAACACTCTTTCTCCACGGTCAGCTTGACACTGGCACCTAGACTGACATGCAATCAGAAGATAAACAATACAGGAAGTTCATTGGATTTACATTCGCACACCAACACAGCAGCACTGCTTTGCATCTATTTTACCTGTGTATAAAAACTCTAGCCATTTTTCCCATGCAGAGCGACCATGCCTGACCGTTTAGCCGAGTTCTCCTAAAGGTTATGCTAGTTCTTGCCAATCCTCATCTTTTGGAAGGGAAGTCCCAGTATGTTAAGAAAACAACAACAAAAAAGCACTAACGTATTAGAAAAATGGGATGGAAATATAAAGATCATTCCTTTTGTTTCTTTTTGTATAGATACCATGAAAAGAGAGGTGAAGGCTGGAGTCGACTTCCTGAAACGTCTGGTTGTGGCACGTGGCAAGCTTGATGAAGTCAAAGCAGAGTTGTTTGCTGAGAAGCTGCAGAAACTTTTATGCGACAAATATGATGATCATTGGTACCCTGACCGTCCAAGCAGAGGCCAGGCATACAGGTAGTCATCCATGTAGCGTAAACTGTAAATATTGTTTTCACACCTAGATGATTAAATCCTAATCCTAATTATTGGATCTGAATGTTTTACAGGTGCATTCGGATAAATAACGGTGTTCCCTGTGATGAAGTGGTTATTAAGGCCTGTGAGGAAAGTGAACTATCCCCCAGCAAGCTGGGGCTTCCACATGAAATCACTCTGTGGATCGACCCAATGGAGGTGTGTGCAAGGTGAGTCATCGGCTGGTCTGCGAGACAAAAATGACACATAGACCAGTCACAACAACAAGGCAGCTTTTTCAGCCTAATTGAGCTGTTAAGAGTGAGTCGTCATCATGATGCCATTTTTTGGGTGTTAAAAAAACACATGGGAATATAATCATGTTCTGATGAATTATGATGTGCAGCCTTAATATAATCTGCTTCCTCCTCGCAGATCAGGGGAGAACAGCAGGCCCTTCACAATAGCCTGCTTCAGTGAAAAAGAGGAAGATGACAGTGTTAGGGGAGAGCAGGACGACGCCTCCGGGAACCTGGACACGTCGGATTACCACTCTGCTACCTCTTCTGATTGTGGTTCCACTGCATCGAGCGACACAGAGGAGGAGGCTAAAGACGCCGAACTGGAAAGGGAGCAGGAAAAAAATGGGGAGGTTGTGAAGAAGGAGATGGCAATAACCATGGTCCCCAGGGTTCGGAAATGGCACGCAGATGGAACAAATAAAGTTAAATATGCTGGAAAAAAGGTAATTTTTAATCTCTTAATATTTTTTTTGTCACAGGGTTATTTTGTCTTAAAATACCCATTGGTCTGTGCCACAGAGTAATGTTGTGTAAAAACCACGCTAAGCCACACAGCTGTTGGGAACAACATGTTCCTTTATGCTGCTACTATGAACATAAGCATTATTGTCAGTCATACACACACACACACACCTCCAGCCACCATAAATACTCATAGGAGCAGTTATGTTGTAAATATTCACAATGATGTAATAAGTGATGAGGAACAAGCAAAACTTCAGAACCAGGAAAAGAGAAATATGTTTTAAAAGTATTACAAGGTTTTTTGCTTGTAAATTTACACCTTTAAAAAAATCGAAATAAATAAATAAATTCCCTTCAGCTGTTATACTTTGCCCAATGTTTGTCCCTAGATCCCTGCTTCTCTCCAGTACTTCTACCACCCCACACCAGTGTGGCCTCAGTACAAGAAGGGTACTCCGGTGTTCCTGACCACAATGTGTACCCCTCCAGCACCGCCACCTCCACCGCAGCAGGTTTTCGGCTATTACATCTTGCCTCAACCATCCCCCCAGTTCATCTTGCCTCAGGCCACGCTGCAGCCATGGGGAGCTGTCAAGGGTTAGACCGTCCGGAAGATGTAGGGTGAGGGGCACATAGGGCAATGTTTGCTACTTCAACTAAGCCATGTGATAAAAGCTCTCATAGTTAGACGTTTGTTCTTGACTCTAAGGTGTAAATTTAATCCATACACAATCTTTGATTCTTCTCTCAGATGATGGCTGCAGCTCAGTGTAGCAAAACCTTTGAAACTGTTGAGCCTGTTGTGTCTGCACTGCAAAGTTTCTTATGTACTGTACTAATTAAGAATGACTTCAATCGGTGGATGTGTGGACTAACTCAGGAAACCTCAGCAATACTTTTAATGCCAAAAATGATCTCTGTTCTCTTCAGGTTGGATGATCTTTGGGAGTTCTCTTACGCTTCATGGTGTACATATCTGTCAATCATTCTGTGAAATATGATTCAGGGTTTTAATCAATTGTCACTGGATTTAAAATGTCTGTATACCAAGAAGAATATTTTTACTTAACAGTTTGTAAATACTAAAACAAAAAATGTAATGATGCAGACTTGCTGGTTTCTTTTTAATTGCAATTTACTTGGTCACCAGGGGATGGTGCCCAAGTTACATCTGACACCTGTAAAATGTCATTCTTATTTTTCCTTTTTTTATATAATTAACTATGGCTTCCTTTTTAAAAAAATATAATTAACTATGGCTTCAGTTATGTTCCAAATATTATTTCATTTAGTGCTTTTTTTAAATACTTGACCAAGGTTTTTTAAACTATTTATTGTAAATAATGAAGTTCTGCTACAGCTGTATGAACAGAGTACAAATGAAAGCTTTTCCTATGTAATTATGTGGATTATTTATTTACTGTTCTTGCCACATTAGTCTTTTTTTTTTTTTGTCTTTACTCTTTGCAGCTGTTGCTAACCTTTTTTTTTTTTTTTTTTAGCACTGCAGATTAAACAAATATACCGAAAATTATAATTTGTATATTTACTTTGTTGGTCTGAAATGTTAAATAAGTCAATTTGGTTTGGTTTCATCTCTATTTAATCCATCCTTTCACAGAGCTGAGAGATGTCATAAGCATGAGCAGGATGCTGCTGAGGAAGTACTCCTCTATGCGTCATTTTTTTCAAGGCCATGTCGCTGATCCTTCCATTTTTTGGCATGAGGAGGATTGCTATTAACAATCATGTGACAAAAGACCAATAAACAATGGAAACCTTTGTTGTCAAAGGGACAATAGGTTAAAAAAAAACGCCAGGTTTTTAAAGGATATAAGTTATTGAGAGGCTTAAAAACGTCTGTTTTTGGTACAACTAAAACAGTGAGACATTGGAAGAATACCTTGCGGTGTCCCTGGTTGCTGCAAACAAATGAAATCCAAATAAAACTGGCACTTTTGCAAAGGCCCACGTGGCAAATAACTGATCAGAAATCGGATGTGAGAATCATGTTAGTTCCATGACCAAATTCAGCCAAAGTCCTTTCCCCAACAAACTGCACGATTTCTTATTTTATTTTATTGATTTACTTAATAAACTACAGTTATGCAAAGAATCGCTTCCATCGAACCTGAAACCTGCTGATACAGTGGAAAGACGCGTTGCAATTCCTTGAGAGCGCACCAAGCATAACGAGTAGCACACACACACACACACACATGTTGCACAGTCTATTTCTGGTGGACTGACGCACTATTTTAGTAGGCTATAGTAAACAGCAACAGTGCGCGTAACCACGCCGCGCAGGTTGGTTGGAGCGTCAGAGTAAACCGGCCAAGTGTTTTGGTAGCTACTCCGTTATTTCGATGAGCAACAAACGAGAGAAGAGCTTATGCGCAAGTATTCCATCAGACTATGCCTTCCCCAGCTCGGGGGGACATCTCATTGGGGACTGGACAGGCAGAGGACGGAGAGACCTACGACCGGGAGAGAAGGGAGAGTGGACTCCTCTTGTGCGCTCTGGAGATGGAGATGACAAACCGCAGTCCGCTCAGTGACTCCAAAGCCGACTGCGTAAATTGCGACAGTTTGGCCAAACAAAACTGCAGGGACTCGGCAGAAATTTCAGTGCCACTGTCGCTTCCTGGGAAGCGGGCTACTCATATGGAGGGAGACGACCTCTACAGACTTCGTGACAGAAAGCTTTTAATAGAGGACAGAAAGCGCATTTGTGCGTGGGCTTTGGGCACAGCTCTTCTTGGGATACTGCTCATGATCGTCCACGCCGAAATATGTACCTATGTTTATAAACCGGTAAGTAGAACAAACTAATTACAATTATGTCTTGTCAAGTGAAAAGATGGTCACGCAGTAGGCTACAGCAGAATTTTTTTTAAAATTCTTTCATGTCGCAAATACTCTAAATGATTTCTAAATTATAAGTTTTTATCATTTTCACCTGCACCAAACAATGACATTTTTAACTGTCATTATTTTAATTGTTGTTTTAAAAATAATTTTAGTGATTATTTTCTTTAACCCAATATGATCGATTTTTTTTAATTAAAACCTGCTTTTAGGAACTAAAGCTATTCACTTTTCCTCCGCTGCGAGCATCTCATCTTCCTCAGCTCCCACTGCATTTTTCCACTACAGCTTCTCACTTCCTCATTGTGTTTTAACTCATGCTGTCTGTTATTTCTGGTATATTTCAGCAACCCAATGGACATTATTTAATTTTACAAAACATTTTTTCTATCAAAGCAACTTCCCTGATTAGCAGACAACACAAATGTGCTCCAGCAGAATCCACACCTGGGCTTTGAACCCTTCTGACCTGCTGATTGTGTCCACAGATACACTGTTTGGTACCACAGCTATATGACATTAACATGCAGATCTCAATAGATAACAATGCCAGGTCACACAATAACAAATTATTAACTCCCCTTGACTTCCTACAGCACATGCCAGCTCCACATGTGGAAAAAAGTTCTCATGCGTGCTGCAAAACATCAGACCACCTCCATGCTGTCGGTGATTGATTACAGTGTCAAAGGGCTACGCGTTTCCAGCACGCATCAGTTACACTTCTAAGACAAACCAATGGAAACGTTGCTGGTACTTCTGAAAAATACCTGATGCGTTTAGAGAGTTGGACCTGGAGTCATTGTTAAATGAACTGCACTGGCACAAATATGACTTTTCTTTTCCAGTTCACATTCATGAACAGAGAACAGGTGTTGTCCAATCAGTCCTAACAACAGTCATCAGGCCTTGGTACCATGGAAATGCTGAAGCACTGGAAAAGTGTTTTGTGGTGTAGTTAAAGCATATAATTTTGGACAATCTGAACTGCTGATTTAACCATAGCTTATATAACTGTTGTAAAAAAAATCTTCACTGGGGTTGACATGATTTTTTGTCATAAAAACAACATGTCATCAAAGTGAATTTTAAAGATTATATTTTCCATTTTAAAGCCCTTTTTAAGTATTTTTTTGGAGTTGGTCCATCAAAGTTATCAACATCACGCAAAGCTATATTTAAAGCATACATTTACATGGGTTTGCATGAAAACAAGGCTATTTATGGAGTGTTTTCCACATTTCACCTCTTCCCTAGTACCAAGATTGTTAACAGTACTCTAAGCTATCTTTCCACATCATTTAGTGTATAATTATGGTGTGTGCATGGCCAGTCTAGAAAGTATCTACATGGCGGTGCTTGTGCCAGGGGCTTGTGCCAGGAGTGTGTGCCTCTGTGTGCACATTAGATCTTGTCCTTAATGTATCTTTTATAAAAGTAATATCAACAAATTGAGACTAATTTTCTGAGCATTGTTCCCAAAATGAGGGTGTAAAAGAAGATAATGTAAATGAGCTTTGCTAAATTCAGTATGAGACAAGAGTGGGTTTATTGTCCACTAGGGGGGAAAAATAAATGAATGCAATAAAGAAAAAAGATACATGAAACTTACTAGGTGGAGTAGAAGTGTGTTTTTAGTTGATGCTTCTCTAAAACAAACAAACAAACAAACAAACAAAAAAACCCAAAATAAAATAAAACAATATAACTTGAGGTTACTATGAAAATAATACAATATAAATTATACAATAGTCAAATTTACCAAATAAATCATAATATAGAAATTTGGATTTGTTTGTTTGAACATAATATGTTCATATAGAAACATAGTTTTATTTATTTATTTTTTTGTTTTTATGACATAGTTTTATGTTTTTATGTACAGTATGAAAATCCTTCCGTCACATGATACAGACATTTTTTGGCAATGTGCATATGAAATGAAAAATTCTTTATCCCAAAAGGGAGATTACATTTTAGCATAAATATTAGCACTTCTACTGTCATTTCCAGTAAGTGCATGCTAATCCTGATATATTTTGACTGTGTTTGTCTTTCAGTTAATTTCTGGTTTATTTTCTTTTATGTAATGACAAATTAGATCAATTTCAATGCTATGTAGATATATGCAGCTTAATGCAGTTCTGATATCTGCTCTGATATGAACCAACATCTGCATATCATTACTTCTTCTGTAAACTAAACTCTAAACTCCCCCATTAACAAAAATGTATGTTGCTTGTTTAATTGCTTTACAGCCAAATCAGGACAGTCCCACGTGCATAATGGATGATACTTTGCCCGTGTGATCATGATTCTCTACCTTCTCTTGTTTGGCAGCTTACTTACTGAATGATGGATTTACAACTCATTTGCTGCTAATCATCAAGAGATGTTCAGTTACCTTTATTAAATATCCTCTAAATGTTTAAAAATAAGGTGAAAAATCAACAATCGTTTTGATAAAGAAAAAACAATTTAATGACAGTCAAATTATTGCTCTTTGTGAATGAAAACAGTGTTGTAGTTGACCTTTTTGGGTCAGTGTCAGGGTTTTTAGAGCAAATGCGATGCAATGTGGTGAATCAAACTCACACACTGAAGCCAAAGTTGACATACAGTATCTTTCAGATTTACAAATAAGCACATCTTAAGGGCCCACCAGCTTTTCTAAAAGAAGCAGATTTAGTTCATATAAAGCTAATTAAGAGCTACTGCAATGTGACTGCCGTGACAGTCTCACATATGTATATTAGAAAGCAGAAAACAGGAACAGGCCAAAGAGCTACAGTTTGCTATTTCTACAATTTGTAGTAATAATTACATAACGAATATTAAACAGTGCCAGTGTTTGAAGCTGAAGGTGAAGGTGTTAAGGTTTATTTTTACAGCGTGATTCTTGTAGTTATCTGAGCTAAGTGGAAAAAGAGACAGTTTTTAATTGAAAATTGGCAAAAGTTTTACTCTGAGTGACCTTTGCTAATGTTAACTATAAAAAAAGTTAGAAAGAGTATAAAAGAGTATGAACACACACAAAATCTATTTGGGCTTTTGTTTTGTTGCTTTGGAAAGCATTTATTTGTCATATATACCAGATCACATTCTTTAGCACTGGTTTTTATGTTTTATTTTAGTGTATTTGCTGCACACTGGGTGGCCTGTCCTGGTGAAAAAGGCTCTCTGTCCAAGACTATAAGAAACAATCCATGTCACGGTTAACCCAAATTACGAGGCTTAAAATGATGGCTTCTAAAAGAAAAGGTTCTCTAAAACAACTTGAGAAAGTCAGAAACTTGTTGAAGTCTGTTGTGGCGCACAGTGAAATGTTAAGCTTTTGTGGAGTCTTCTAATTAGTCCTGGATGAAACACAGACATGATGTGGATGCTACAGCAGAAACTGTGGAAAACAACGTACCTTGCCAATGGACGTCACACCATACCACCTACACGCTGGAGTTTCCTTAAGTTTGAAAGTTTGCAATTATCATTTTAAGTGTAAACCACTTCCTGTTAAAATCTTCCACTGACGCTGCATCTCTTGCTCTGGGATGCATGAATCATGGGTAAAGGTGCTCTTTAACCTGCTGACATAAGGTGGTGTGGAAGAGCCCTGAGTAGTTCTTCACTCAGTTTGTAAACCACCTCACTGTGTGCATCTGTGCCTCCAGCTGTCAGTTTCCTAGAATGGAAAGTATTTAATTACAAGCATGCTCATTTTAGCAGTCGAGTGGCTTTTTATGTACTTTTTTGGAGTTCATTATCGAATCATGAATTCCTTTTCATTAGACCCAATTACTGTAAATTTATAGTAAAGTTCTTTAAGAAAGACCACAAATCACAGACCAGTCCACATTTATGATTTAATATAACCGCGTAAAGATAATATTTCATAAAGAGAATATTTAATTTAGTTCTTTTTGAAAAACAAAAAATGCACAATGCAGGGTGAATATATGGTCTTTTATACTAGACAAGGAAACAAAAATTCACAGTTTTATGTTTTAGAAGCCTTTAATTTACGATTACAAACTGTACTTTATTATTTCTGTGATCATTGATTGCCTCATTGAGAAATCATTTCTCACCATCATGAAGTAGATTGGATCTGAATTTATACTGACTCAGATAGTAATTCAAAGTATTTTTTCTTTTGTATTACATTATTTTTCTACAATGATACAGTTCCTTGAATAAAACAATAAAACGCATCAGAAGTTTTTTTTAATTGTCACCCAAAAAATATGCATCTCAGTGCAAGTATGAATGTATTGTTATTCTGAGGGTAATAATGTCCACACACACACACACACACACACACACACACACACACACACACACATGCACACACACACACACACACAAGCATGCATGCACATTTATTTATTTAATTATTTCTTTTGTCTAGACTCTTTTTGTTTTGGTGGAGATGGGAAAGTCTCGACTGACAGAAAAAAATATAAATGTTTCCACTGTTAAGCATGTTTCTTAATAACATTGCTAATAGAGCAATTTTGGTCAGCTAACAGGGTGATATCTGAGAACAGGGTGTACTCAGATATAAGCTGTGAGATAGTGCTGCGAGGACAAGCAAATTTTATTGCAACAGAGTATGATTTCTCTGTTAACAGTCAGAGGGTCATACTGGCCAACAATAACTATATCTGTGCTCTCTGTCTGTTCAAATTTTTATTTACTACTTTACCTAATTTTTCAACCTGTGAACAGTTGTCCATTAAATTCAGTCAAGGTGCTTTCATAAATCAAACATAAGTATAAGTAATTGACATTGTCAAAAAAGAAAATAAAAGGAAATAAAAGCATTATCTCCTTTGTTTCTCTCTTTCCAGGGCTCAAAAGTCTCCTTAATCATCAACTGTTCCATAAGCCTGTCCACTGGGTGTCTCCTGATCCTCATTATAGCTTTCCATTATAAGGGCATCAGGGTGAGTTTGTCTTTTTCCTCCCAGCTTGATTCATTGTAGTTAATGCATCTCTCTTTGCCAGCCCATTTTGTTCCAAATTAGCTCGGTTGAAATAATTTGCTTGGAAAGCGCTTTGAGCCTACTGAGGCTTGACGCCTATTATCTGTGTTGTTCTGTCTGTAAGATGAAACACTAATAATAATAAGTACATAACATAAATAACAAAAACAAATCTGCACGCAAACCTCAGGACTCACAAGCTGGATTATACAGTGCTGAGATGTTCTTTCAGTAGACAAGGCTTTCTGCCACAGTGTATGTAGACATTTACATGAAGGGGTTGGCTGAAATTAAACACTCTTTTTAATTTGCTTTACAACACTCAGTGTGTGTTCAGCTTAGTACAGGGCAGACAATAAGTTTGGAAATGACTGTAAGTCTACACAGCAAATATAATGGCTGAACTCTTTTTTGGGCTCAATTTCTTTTAATCAGGCTGGTGGATGCATGAGAGTTTAAGTTGTGTATCGGATTTACCAGACGTCTTCAGCAAGTGTGAAGAGGAGATAAAGAAGGGCAGGTTTAGGGTGGAGACACAGAAAGAGACGTTGCAGAATGATGTCTGCTGTAGTTAAAAAAAACAAACATTTTGAGCCAACACACCAAGTTATTCAAAAATATGAGAATTCAAACAATAAAATGATAATATTTCAACAAAGAGAAGTCTTTAACACTGTTACAACCAAGTTTATTTCTTTCTAATGCAATTTAACAGCACAATAATCTCCATGTTACAGAAAAATTGATTTCCTATACAATCCCAGTTCCAAAGAAAGATGGGATGCAGAATAAAATGTTATCACAAAAAGAATGCAATGACATATCCACAGAAACCCCACATTTAATTCACATATAAACAATGTTTAAATAGCTGTTTGAACTGAACTTTTAATCGTTTAATAGAAAATATTAACACATTTTTACTTTGATAACAGCAATGCATATTTAATAAACTAGTTACGCTAATTTGCAACATGTCAGTAATATGAAATTATAGAGAAATTACTTAGAGAAAATGAAAAGGAGCAGACCAGTCAGCAGAAAACTGCATCAGAAATTATTAAAAGCAACTTCGGACATTTTGGTCTTCAACACAAAATTGCAAAGACTGTGAAAGTCCAACCATCTACAGTAAATATTGAGAGAACCAGGATGAATTTCATGCTGCACACAAGGCGATGCTGAAGGCGCTTCTGTTTTAATTTCTGTTTTACACAGCAGCCCAATTCTTCTGGGAATAAACATTTTTAAAATGTAGATTAAAAATGCGGGAAACATAGGTAGCAAACAAAAAGTTAATTTCAACAGGAAATAGTCCGATCAGTTTAATCAATAGTTTGATGATTCCCATTCACACCAACATTTAATAAGCTCTTCTATGACTATGCTGCATTTTTTGCAAGTTTTATGTAATTCAGCTGGACAATTTTGAGTATTTTTGGTAACAATCAAATAAACCATAAAAGCTTTTCTTTTGGTGGGGGCACAAAAAGGATGATGCCACAACCAGATGCAGTTTGAGAACATCTGGAGAATGAACCAACAGAAGTCACTGATTGTAAAGTAAGACAGGAAGAAAAAGATAAGTACTTCACATGTTAACAATGACCAGAAGAGAATGACACTATAACACAGAAGACATGTAAAAAAGAGAAAAATGTAGGAAGCATTGATAATGTGTAAAAAAAAAAAATGGGAAGAAATGAAAGGCAAACATAAAAAAATCAAGAAAAAATTATCAAAAATGCCAAATGGGATTAAATCAAGAGATGTATTTAGTAGTTTCTGGTTTTTGATTTCCTTTATTTTCACTTGTTTCCATTTCTTTTAACACTTTTATGAATTTTTTTTTTATAATTTGTTCTCTTCTTTCTTCTTTTAGCTGTTCATCATTGACCACAACCAGGTGGACTGGCGAATTGCAATGACTTGTCACAGGGTTCTTGTAATCACTTTGGAGCTGTTAGTCTGTGCTATCCATCCTGTAGGATCGTACTGGGATGTGTGCCAGCACGACAACTCCTCTTACACTGCTCCGCTCAGTGTTTCCAATCCTCGTGGCAAGGCCCTGCTGGACATGGAACTGCTACTATCAATGCTGATGTTCCTCCGTCTGTACTTGGTGCACAGAGCCATCCTGCTGCACAGCAAAGTGCTACTGAGCGCCTCTTACAGGAGCATAGGATCACTCAACAATATCAACTTCACCTTTCGCTTTGTCCTTAAGGTATTGATGAATAAACACCCAGCACGAACGTTGCTGGTCTTCATCCTTCTCTTCTGGCTCACTGCATCCTGGATGCTGACTTTGTGTGAAAGGTAAGGGGTGTAGGGGTCGCTTTCTTATCAAAGCAAATTAATCAATAAAATATGTTTTGTCTCATTAGATACAATTCTAAAGTGCAACAGTTGATCTGCCATGGAAGTAGTATAGATACCCAGTACAGTGTATATTTGCATCAAGTCACTGATAAAACTCCAAACAGACCAAACTGCAGACACAGATAACAGTAATGTAATCAAAGAGCCTAGAACGTCCTCTAAACACATTAAATGTGAGCTTCAGAGTCGAGGTAAATCAGTGTCAGATTGCATCATCCATTGCTGTTAGAGGCAAAGTGGACTTCTAAGAACCAACCAAGAACACCACTGATAAAAGCACATCTTAAAAAAGACAATAAAATTTTCCTCAATGCATATTGACAAGCCACAAACCTTCTGGGAGATGTTCTCTGGACAAATACAAAGCTGTTGTTTTCAAAGGGTGTAACACAAATGGACCATCTGATTCTTTGCCACCCATGTTTGCGTTTTTGCTTTTGATGACCGTTAAAGTCACCACAGCAGCCGTGTATAAACACACTGCACAAACTCAAGGAAAGGTTATTAGCGAGGACATGCCATCGATGTCTAGTATAATCTTCCCCTGATACAGCTTGATATCAGAAACCCTGGCAAACACCTTAACTACCAGTTTAGGATACATGTTTTGGATTTATTGCCTCGGATGACCAGCTGTCTTACCTATTCTACATAACCCTGCCTCATCCACAGACTGCCAGGAGTGTGGAGCTCTCACTCCTAAAGGCAAGTGGAAGAATAACATATTATTTATCTGAGAAAAATCACATGACTCTTCAACTTCACTGTGCTGCATAGTGACAATATATTGAAGGCCTGTGGAGGTTACCAAATACAGACAGTCTCCTGATAAAGGGGGCGTTTTTATATGAATGGGTTACTGAAGTTCAAATAGATGTTCAGAAGTACAGTCTTACTTTGGGGTTATGTTACTTATTTTTCTATTAAGTTTAATTGTAAATTAATTCATTAAACACATTTTCACTGCATAAGGGTAGAGCAGGCATTTACTGTAAAGCAGAGGTGGTGAAGCTTGGCCCTCATCCATGTCTCCTTGTTTCAACACACCTGATATCAGAGATACATGGAAAACCTGCAGGAATCTGGCCCTTGATGACCAGGGTGGGGAACTTTGGTCCCTTTTGCCATTCTAACAATGTCAAAATAATAACAGCTTCCTCCATGATGCCAACACAGCAACAAAAAAGAGAAAGGAATGGAGAATTTATACGGGACAAAATGGGGTGAAACAGTTGTTTCGGAAAAGACTGCTGGAAAATATGAAAATGAATGTGGTATGATATATGTGATACGTTTTTTTTAGACATTTTAAATCACTTTATTGTAAAAACTTTGGTCAAATTTCTATAGAAAACGATCAGATTTTTGTCTTCTGCCCCTTAATGGACAGCAGAAAGCAAAAGGCTACACAGAGGGAATTCTGACATATCACATGATAATTAATGGTAAATATCCCTACATTTTTAAAAATGTTTTAATAAAGGGACAAATAAAAACTTCATATTATAAAAAAGTGACTTTTCCTAGCACTCATTCATGGGTTAGGCCTTTAAGAGTTAAGATGCCCCTTGTTGTATCCTAGATTTTACCCAACTAGCTTCAGTGCCCCATAATATTTAGGTCCCATAAGTCTCACATGGACACGGTGGAACTGTAGATGGAAATTACTATAAGTGTCAAATGCAATGCATTCAAGAGGAAATGCTCTAAATGAGCTGTTTACAAGTAGATATCCAAACTTTTATAAAATATTAACTTACTCACTGTATCTGTACAGTATAGAGTATTTGTTTTTGCAGAAACGTGATTACTTTGAATAAATGCTAAAACTAAACGCCCGTTCCTCGACTGGCATCTGTTTTTTGGCTGTTTTGGATTTAGCTGATCCAATCCATCAAAGCGTAAAGCACAAAGTAACAGAAAAAGTGAAAGCAATGCTTTCCACAATACTTAATAATTTTTCATTAGTATTTTATGTCCCAACAAAAACAGGACCTTTCTGTGCAATTTGCATGTTTTCTATGTGTGTGCATGAGTTCTCTCTGGGTAGTCTGGCTTCCTCCTACAGCCCAAAGACATGTATGTTAGATGCATGTTCTTACACATCCTCTGCAGTCTGCTCCACCATTACACAAACGTGAGGTAATTTGTTCAATGGAAGCTTTTGCTAGTCTCAGCCTTGTGTGCTTTCAAATGTCAGGAATATAAAGGAGCATGTGAACTATATCTGATAAGTCCGTCTAACTTATAAACACTGGACTCTTACATCAGTCATCTTCCACACTACTTGATTGCTGCACACTTACGCTTCTATGGCCTAATTGTGAGGTTACTGAGAAGTGCACATTGGACTTGTTCACTGTGATGTTTTACAAGTTTACACTGCTCTCTATTTATGGACTTCCAGCACTGATAACAGTTTGAATCGGCCACACCTTTACTTAACACACACAACTTTATGTGCAACGGACTGAAGCATAGATATAAATTCCCTAGAGTTACTGGCAAATTTTAAAATAAATACTATACATTTTCTCTTAATTGGAAAATTATCTTAAGATAAGATGGTAAATGGTAAATGGTGTTGTACTTGTATAGCGCTTTTCTACACATCAGTGTACTCAAAGCGCTTTAACACTACTCGACACATTCACCCATTCGCTCACACAAACGCTCACACATTCACACACCAGTGACGCAGCACCGGGAGCAACTGGG
>JBAMIG010000006.1:14769252-14783637 GCA_037177335.1 Kiunga ballochi | reverse complement strand
CGCCAGAGCCGGGACTTGAACCACTAACTCACTGGTTACGAATTGACCCGCTCTACTACATGCGCCACAGCCGCCCACAGATAAGAAACGATATCCATATAATGGGTCCAGGATATCTGTAACATGAGATTTAAAACTTCAGCTGTCATGCATGCAATATTATACAATATCTTTAAAGTTTTCCTCATGTTATGACAATTAGTACAAACTAATGAAAGAGTTGAGTGGATTTTGGTGCATGATTAAAATAATGTTGATTAACATTTTGAATAATGAAGGTCTTAAATATACTTGATTAACAAGAACCAACTTTTTGTTTACAGTATGGAAGCTGTTCAGCTGACTTTATAGAAATCCTTTTTAGGACATATAAATGACCATATAGTGACTGGCAAATTGTCCAGGGTGTAACCTAACCCTTTTACCTGAAATTACTGGGATGGGCTCCTGCTTCCCAGCAACCCAGAATTGCACTAAGAAGTGTAGGAAATGAATAGATAACATTACAGATGTTGATGAAAATATCAGTCTTGCATATTTTCTATCACTCCTTTCTATAAAAAAATCTAGTCTTCATAAAACATAAGAATTGTTGATGAATTCATATCTAATTGTGTTCAACCCTTGTGTCCTCCAGGATTTTACCATCTTTGTGGCTAAAAGAGAACATGCAACAAACTTCTGTATCATTATACATAAATATATTTTTAAATAAATCCCTACACCAAATATTTAATCATTGTTAGGATTTTATTATCACTGCAGGCCAATGACTTAAATTCCTATATATTTGGCTTTTTTACTGAAAGGAACAAATTATGCTGTGATGAGTTTTTTCTACCAGGACGCTGGCATCTTAGCATCATGGTTGCAGGGGTATTCACAACTATTTATCAAATATGCATTTCTCTGAAAATCTTTTATCCTGTTCTCGGTCCCTTGTAGGCAGACCAAACCATCGATGGGGCACATGGATACGGCTCTGTGGCTCATAGCCATCACCTTCCTCACAGTAGGCTATGGCGATGTGGCTCCCAACACCAGCTGTGGCAAAGCCGTGTGTCTGTTCACTGGTGTCATGGTAAATAGATTTATATACCCGTTGAGAAACTATAAAATATAATACATAACAAGTGCAAATTCCTGAGTTTAAATTTGAATCTGTTTCACACATTTATGGTACTTCTTTAAGAGGTTGTTGCAACTTTTAATCTGAGGATTATGAAGCCTGGATATCATCAGCAGTTTAACCTGATGCTTGGTTCAGAAAGATCAGTGTGTGAGGAGTCTTGACTTTGTTTCTTTCTTTCCATTCTGAATTAAAACACCTTGAGCAACCTCATACACAGAAACAAGGTACACTGAGAGCTTTTCATTTTGTCGTACTATGCTCTCTCTAAATAAGGCCCCTTTTCCTTCTCCTTTCACTTTTATCCTGTTTCCACCATGCCGTAAACTCTGCCCTGTTCTCTTCTACTCTCATGTGCTGTAATATTCTGGATTGATCATAATAGTCCAGCCTGTTATTTCAAACTCCTTATGTTAATTTTCTCTACTACTGATCACTTCCTTTCAAATATTTTTTAATATTATTCTTCTAATTTATTAATTTTTCTTTATATGAAAATGCACTGCTTGCTTCACACAGCGACTTTCAAAATAATTATAAAAGAAAGAGTTCCAGAGAGCTATTGAAATGGGCTGGTTATGAGACCTGAAGAAGGAGCAAATCAAAGCCAATAAGAATACAAATTAGCTTTTACTACTGAAATGTGTATTTAACTGTAGTTAAAGATGCTGTAATGCAAAGGGTCAGAACAACCGTATGACAGGAAGGTCAGAGATAGAGCTGGAGACTGAAAGGATGAAGCAACAAAGTCAGTAACAAAATAAAGGCTTATTAAAAGGCAAAATCAAACATTAAGTCACTGATAGTGAGGAGTGAATGTGTTTAAATATGCAACACTTTTCTAATTCCACCGCAAGCAGATAAGAGTTACTGCTGTGGTTCCGGATCTGGGAGCAAATCCGGTTTAGACACCTTGTGACAAAGTTAAAAATTGTCTTCCTGGTATTTTCCTTAGTTTTCTCCATTTGCCTTGTTTTTATAACACCCCCCTCCCCTCTCTTAAAAGAGAAAACTTTCCACCATATCCATTTTTAGGTGCTTTATTGCCTTTGGCACTGCTTCAACATCAGGGCGTGCCAACCTGTGCCCATACTTTGGAAAAAAAAGAAGTTCCCATTCCCATCAGGGCAGCTCTGGAAGCTAAACACTATAGTGATGCCCACACCTGTACCATGGCTGAAAGTCTTTGCATGTATTTGCAGCTGTTTCTGGGGGTTGACAAGATTGTTTGCAGCCCATCATTTAGTGTGGATGGATCCCAGGAAAGAAGCTGTATACATCCCAGGTTTTGCAGATGGTGTAATGATAGATACTTTGTGGCTGTCGGAGTTGGGGCTGGATGTAGCTTTCAAACTGTGGGCTAAAGCGCTCCTAGTCTCATGCTTAATCTTTCTTTCTTCTTTTCCCCTCTACTTGTTGCAACCCAAAAGAGAAAAGAAAGGTAACAAAGTCGTTATTTTGTCCTTATCAAGAACAGAAATTAGGAGTGTTGTGAATGTCTTTTTGTGCTGTTATTTATTACATATTGCTCCATTGACCAGTGAATTAATCACCATCACTATTCAGTTTCTGTCCAGCAGTAGCATAAAGCTATTCTCAGAGGAAACCCACACTATTATAGGAGGTCTGTGTAACCATTGGACTATTTTTATAAATATAACATGACTTATTAAAAGAAAGTATTTGAGATATGAAGATAAACATTTACTTTTCCTTTGAGGGTAATAAAAAGAGCAGAAAAAAGTGTTTAGGATTTAGACAAATCAGTTTTAAAGTCAAACTGTGAAGGTTACCATCAGCTTTGTTTTAGTATCACTGATCAAATTGAAAGAATCTTTAAGGCAGAAACCAGAGTGACAGTGTGTTTTTGTTTGGTTTTAGGGTGTAGCTTGCACTGCCATGCTGGTGGCCATCATGACAGAGAAACTGGCCTTGAACAAAGGAGAGAAACATGTGCACTTCTTCATGCTGGACATCCAGATTTCTAAAAGGGTGAGCACAAAAAAAACAAAAACTTTCATCCACCCCACTTGGTTGGGTGGGTTTAAGGTCAGGTTCTCTACCAGAGTCCTGCGAGATTGAGGGTCCTGCACATAATCATCGCTGTTCCTAGGATTGCGCTCTTCTAGTGGGAGATGTTGGATGTTTTGCCAAATAACAGATTCTTACTTTTCCAGTGTGGGGGACATTGTCCCCATGTTCTGATCATCATGGGTGCTACTGTTGCCTCCACTTTCTCCAGCTCTTTCTTGAGCCATTGGTATTTCTCCAGGGTACAGATGGTTACAAAACTCACAACGACTTGCCATTACTGCTTAGTAAGGATCCCAATGTCTGGTATGACTGGCCACCACCATTTAGTCTGTGTCTGGAAATCCCACTGGATCTTAGCTCCACCATTCTCCACCATCGTGGGAGGAGTTTGCTGTTCATGCCCAATGGGTTACCAGCTCACAGGTGTTTCTGTACACGGCACCTTCTTTATGTCATTTCATTTATTCTTTTTCTGATATTATCTAAAACCCTGCTTTAAGGTGCTATATTTGTTTTGTGTTGGTATCCTACTCTACTGCTGTTCAAGACTCCTGTGCTGTCATACCTGACACCTCTGTACTGTCCTTTTGTCCAACCATCTCTAACCATTGGCTTTTTCATGTCTGTCTGAGTTATTGGTCTCTGGTATATCCCAGGGTTTTTCCTCCAATGATGGGTCCTCGATCTGCTTCAGTTTCCACTGAATCATTCCCTAAGTGGATTATCCCTTGGGGCTATTTTCATGATGTATTTGCTGTAAGGGACAGAGGAAGAGCTGTGCTGCGCTGTTAGACTGCAATAACATCACAAATAAACATGATCTGGTTCTCTTGGAAAATGCATGGTAGTCATATTACCCTAATTTTCAATGAATGGTCATTGTGTAAAATGTAAATCATAACCTCCACCTGTTTCCCATGAACCTGCTTTACCTGCTTCCAACCAGGTGTTTTCTTTTAACAGTCTTCAACTTTTCCACTCTTTTGTTGCAACCCGTCTCTGGTGTTTCCATGTTGCCAGCATTAAGTTAAAATAAATGAAAATGGAGAAGGTGGTTATTCTTTGCATCTTTTCTCTTACACAAACTTTCTTCATATTCTCATCCACCACATCACCATCCTCTTCCGGCACTCCTTCAGTCCTGATCCCTTATAGTTCTGACCTTCATCCCTTTGCAGGCATACTCACCCCTAAACTGACTTCATCATCTTATATGTGCTGCTCCTCTGTTCTACTCATTCCTGATCCTGTCCATCCTGATCCCTTTCACAGGAGACCAAAACAACAGATCAGCTTAAATATAGCTATTTTCTTTAGTTTAAAGCTAAACCCAGAAACAATTTGCCAGAACCTGAGAAATGCTGCACAAACTGCACTTAAATATTTTTGGCTTGAGATGTTGTGAGAAGGAATCTTAGTGATGTCTGAAATGTAAACCTAAAATAGTCTTTTTTAAACTTTTTGCATGTTATCCTGACATTAAACTCTATGAAGCAGATACAAATGTCAAGATAAATGACTCACAACTTTTCACGTTGTGTGCGAGTTAGCTTTTTCACTCAGGGTTTACATTCATTTTGTTTCATTCACTAGATGGGATAGAGTGGGACAAGAGGTAGGAGCTGAGGTCTGCAAACCTCTTTACAGTCTTTTGAAGGAGTCCAACAGAGAAAATATTCTTATCTCTGTTAAGAAAAAAAACTTGTGTCAGTTTGGGTCAGTGCAGCAACATACAGGAAACTGTAAGTTAGTGTTTGTGTGAAAAGAAAAGATTTTTATAGAGGAGCTACTCCACTTGCCAGTTTATATATATATATACTGTATATGTCTAAGTCAGCTTTATTGTCCATTACATGTGCAGGACAAACAGATGGTCAAAATGGTGTTTCCTTCTTACCCACGATACCAACAATGTTGTGTAAGAAGTCTTTGCTGATGAAACTCTTACTGCAGAAGCTGCACTGCTGAGGAGGATGCAACCATTTCCCTTCTCCTGGTGGCTGCATCCTGTCTCTAGATGCGTCTTTTGCTTGAGCTTCTCTTGGCTTGTGTGTGTGCATGCATCCTTCTGAGCTTTCTGGTGCAGTCCAAATTTACACTGATGGGAACAAGGGGAAGACATCTGGATGCAAGGGCTGGCAATTTCTATTAATAACCACCACAACAGGGCCAGAGTGACATCATCACAGGGCAGTTCGCAATGATTTGCGCAGGAAAACAAACAGACATTAATAGAATCAAAGAAAAAAGGGGAGAAAGACCTGAGTTGAGGTCATCTGATCTTTTGCTTTACCGCTTTCCTGGAAAGAAGTGCTAATAGTTCCTTATTATCTCAAATCAGCTTAATAGAGCAAAGCGGTGGAACAGTAAAGACTATCTGGAATTAATCAGCTGCTTTGGAAAACTTTCTTAAACCCTGTACTGAAATATCTAAAAACATAAAGAAGCTGTGTGCAATATGTTTTATTAGTGCCTCTTCATGTTTTTACTGTGTATGGAAACTCAACGATCAGTTCATTCATATGTCCATCTCTTCAGATACGTCACGCTGCTGCTAATGTTCTCAGAGAATGCTGGCTTCTGCATCGTGCAAACCTGCCAAAGGGCAACCGGGGGGAACACCGAAGACACCAGAGATGCCTTCTGGAAGCCATCATAGTGTGAGTTGATACTGTCGGTGTCATCTATGTTTCTTGCATGTGTTTTTTATGGATCATTAACTTGTGTCAATGTGTCTAATTACAGAGTCAACGATTGTAACGCCTAATTTAGATTACTTATTAGATTTATTTGCAACTCTCTCCTGCAGAATATTGACAAAGACCAGCCTTGTATCATACTGAATCCAAGTCACAGTTCCTCTTTGCAGCATGGTTTGATAAAAAATGCTAGAAAAAAAGATGTCCTCCTCAACATTCACAAACAGATAATAGACGATGATGATGAGATATCTCTATGTCGTTTATTTACTTGCACATTTTGAAGTTGCATCCTGTTTGCAAGTGGTTCTACTAACAGCAATTGGATTACACAAGCCAGGAAGCGCAGAAGTGTAGTTATGTGGTCTATTATCCTGTCAACAGGATTATATGTGTGAGCGTATGCTGGCCTGTGTGATGGAGTTGTGCTTCCTGCTTTAAAATAGGCTGAACCATTACAAATAAATACTCTATGGAAAGTATGAGCGGGAGGACTCTCCACACCTTGAAATGAGCAGTATACTGTAATGAAACTCCATCACCCCATCATGTTCTCAGAGGCTGGGTGCTTGATTGCAATATTTGTGTTTTTTTCTTTTGGTTATTTTACAGACACATCTACTTCAATCCATCTGTGGTCCTAAATTTATCCCTTTTCCACCTCTATATGTCAGAAAACCCTCTAGCAATGTTTTATAGCTTTTTAATGAACTCAGCATGACCGTTCCATGCTCAGGAGTGGAATAGTTGTCAACATATTCCTGACCAAATCAGGGGCTCTGTTATGTGCCAAGAGTCTTGTTTTCACCCAGAATAGGACTCTGGGTTTGTAGACAGGCAACCTGAAAGATTCTACATCCGTTTCTGTGTCTCAGTTTAACTGAGATGGAAAGAAAAAGTGCTTGAAATACTTTTCCATGACTGATCTCACAAATTTTTATCTCTTTTTTTTGCACAGATTTAGACATTTACGCCTCAAGCAAAGAAAACTCAGAGATTATGTCAGTCAGATGGTGGACCTCCCAAAGGTAATAACCATTGGTTGTAATTTTTTTCAGTCATTCACAAACTTCTGTGTCCACAGAGTTGTTTATCTTTAAGTTTACAGACTGCTTATTTTTCTGTTTATATATATAAACTAGCTTTTGCTTTGTTTATATATCCTGTGTTGTTTTTATCTCTAAAGGTGCAATGTAAATAAAATCCTACTTTACCTACTTTTTCTGATGATCAACCACTTTAAAGTTGTAACCACTGTATGAACAATGTTAAATGATTACCTTAAACTGCTGTAATCTGTATAAAAACATATCTGCATATAATGTGAGTTTGAATGAGCAATATGGATTGTGCTAGTCCTTAACTTTTTACTACTTTAAGATGTTGGCAACAAAAATAATTAAATTGATTGAAAAAAAATAACTATTTTATACAAAATGTTTATGTAAAATTACAAAAAATACAGAATTTATATAAACAAATTATATATACATGCTCATGATCTGAAACATTTGCGTGTTGTTTGGTTGACGTGATCAGATGCAGATGATTATGTGCGACCTCAGTGCCAATTGGAACAACTCATATCGGGAGCTGGAGCAGCGCATCCTCTCCATGGAGCAGAAGCTTGATGAACTTAGCCGCTGCTTCCAGCAAACATCTGAGCTGCTGTCGGAGGTTCTGCGTCACCGCAGCCCAGTGATCAGGTGAACTGTTTACAGCTGTGCAGATCTTTCTACAGGATGTGGTTCTGCTGCTGAGCTGAATGGGAACATTTTAGGTTTTGGAGAAGATATGAGTATCAGGTCTGTGTGTGTGTGGGAAGTGTGATAATCGTTTTCTTCCTTTTCTCTTTAACAGGTGACATACCATCAAACACTCATATGTAGTGTTTTCTTCAGTAATAACCACGATGAGTCCTCCCCACCTGGAGCTGCTGCAGACTATTGACATGTTGAACTCTTTGGAGGATTAAACCTGCTAAAGATCTCTTCCTCTGGTCCACTGTGTGTGCGCTCAGCACGCTGTGAAAAATACACAGACCTCCACTCACTTTGGAAGAATCAAAGATAATTTCATGCTTTTAGCAGATCTCTTTAGGATATCTAACAGAACTGCTCTCAAACAAGGACTTTTGAGGATTTTGCATCCACAATGTCAGACAGCTTAAACTGCTATACATTCAATTTCATTAATGCTCACCGTTACCGTCTGATTCCCATGGAATATGTTCTATATTAATTTTATTGTTTCTTTGCATTAATTTACACCTTTAGCCTTCTCAGTTTTAGAGAAATGTTTCATTACCCCAGTTTACCCATTGCAGACTGGGTGAATGGGCAATAAGCTGTTTATAAACTATGATGAAATACAACATATATTACCATTTCCCTGTAGCAACTGAAATAAACTGGGAGTGAAATTGAACAATTAAGAATCAAAGCGTATAGATTTAGAGAAAAAAGGTTTTATTTTCAGCTGTGCGCCTGTGGGACACTAATGGTTGTAAAACAATGTGTGTAATGTGTACATTTCAGGTAGTAATTGTGTGATGACAGAAAACATCTGACAGTTTACACCTGTCACAGTGACGGTAAGAAATATCAGGTCGCCGGCGCCATCTAGTGGACAAATATAAACTAACCAGGATCTTTAATGTTAATTTTATAAAAAGCATTAAGGATCATTTTCCTTTTTGCACCTGAATGTAAAGACAGCATCGATGTCTAAAAGGGAGTTTAATATTTAAACAACCTGCATTAAAAAAGTAATAGTAAAGACTTAAATCAAGGATTTAAAGTCAATATGTGCAATACATTTTGCACATCAACTAAACTGGACTTAACTTCCTCTCTATGGGATAAACTGGAATTTTGAGGCTATTAATTTAATACAATACTTAAACACAAACCAAAAAAATGTGTGCAAGTTTAATTGTACTCTGATATACCGATATGTTCCTTGTTTCCGTTTCCTTTGTATTATTTGCACATTATGAAAGCATGTTAACAATCATCCAAACCAGAACATGCTTCATTCAAAGCAATTATGAATTATTGTGTTTGCTTTTCACCAATTCATTAAAAAAGTAGTGAAAGTAAAATTGGTCATTTAGCAATTGTTTAATTCCATAAGTATGAATTAGTAAAAGACAACAAAGTGGGACTCCAAAGAAATCTTCAGCTGTTTTTAAGCTGGTGCCAAATGTAAGCTGAAGGCCTAAAAAACAGCTGCCCACAGTCACATATAAAGGGCATTCTGCATTTCTTCTCCACTTTCTTTGTATGTCCAGAAGCAGAGTTTTTCTGTGATTTGCCCTTCAGGTGCTGCGCTAAGAGTTGTGCTCCTGTGAAAGTGTCCCCGCAGCTGACGCAGATGTAGTTGGTAGCCTCTGCGTGCTGAACGCAGTGTCGCAGCAGGTGCAGCCTGTGCTTAAAAGCTCGGCCACAGTGGCACTGATGCAAGCGGCGACCTCTGTGGAGATAGCGGTGGCTGATGACGAGGGAGGGCTGCCGCAAGATGGCGCCGCAGTGCCTGCAGGGACACGGGGTTTTGGAGCGCCAGCCTGTATTCATACGTTTCATCAAATCAACAGCCTGGCTGTCATTCTCAAACAAGGCCAGAATGGTGGGTGTTGTTGAAGATCCGGGGTCTGAGGTTGCAGTTGCATCAGTGGAGGAAGAGGGGGCAGATGAAGGGTTAGGGAGATGGCTCAACGGCTGGTTGACACGTGCAGCCATAGATACGGTGTGTGCCAGGACAGGGGCTGTGCCAGACTGAGAGAAAGAGTTCGATTTTACACCAGGCTGGGGTGCCACATAGTACTGACCAACACGTAGCTTTCCGTTAACGGTTGGGTTCACAACAGCCGGTGTAGGGATGGGTGACTTGGTTTGGGTACTACAGAGAGCTTGTATAATCTGCTGATCAGTAAACAGTGATGGATCAGTAATCATGCATAATTTGGTGTTCACCACTGATGAGTGAACTTTAGTGACATGCAAAGACAAAGTTTTCTCACTGGTGAAAAATAATTTGCATATGTTACAAGCTTTGGGCATTGCGTCAGCGCAAAACAGCATCAAAGGTAATTTGAATCCCTTGGGACACTTGTGGGAGTAGAACGAGTTCTCATTAGTGAAAACCTGATAACAGATGTCACAAGAATTTAAAGGCATGTGGTGTTTCTTGAGAGCCGCCTCAGTGGCAAAAAGTTTTTTGCACAAAATACACTGGTACTGATTTAACCACACACCACTGCAGTGTAGTAAATGGAGCTTTATGGATCTAAATGGTCCTCTGCCACACTTATCACAGGTTACACCATCGTCCCTAGGTTTGAGAGTGGGGGTTTCTTCAGAGTCCGAACTGTTAGACGAGTCGCTTGAATCATCAGAGTCGGTGCTCCCGGACAATTCATCCCTCTCAAAATCACTTTCCATGTCAGTATCATTGTCATCTTCACCCAGTACATACTCAACACTGTTCTCAGGCATTTTGGGTATTTCAGGCTCCATTTCCGAGCTTTTATTAGATTTCAAATTTGTCGCAGGACCATGAAGCACTGTTGCTGTGCTTTGTTGCACAATCGTCTTGTTAGAAAAGTCAACGTTTTTCTGCTTTTCATATATGAAAGATGAATCACTTCGAAATGCAACGGTGTTTACGCAGTGTCTCTCTGCATGTTTGTTCAGCTCCCATACATTATTAAAAGATTGTTGGCACACACTGCAAAAGGGGGGTGAGTGCGCATTATCCAGGTGTGTGGAGAGAGATGTCAGGCGACGGAAAGTAACTTCACAGATGTGGCAGGTGGCTTTGATATTATGGCTTTTATAGTGCAAGATCAATTTGTCTAAGTTGCTTATTTTTTTGCCGCACTCCCAACATTTGGCCTGGAAACATGAATTGTGTATCTGCCTTTCGGTTGGTACACACCATTCCCCATCACTGCTGGAGTCTTCAGACATAAGGAGCTAGTCAAAGCAACCTCGAGTGGTCTGCAATTTAAAAGTAGAAAAGTGTTACACAATACATTTATAATAGTTTCCATGCATTATCATCAAGCACAGATGTCACAGGTCTCGCCTTGAGATGATGAAATCACCCTATCTATTGTGGTTTGACATTTCTGATTCAGAGCTCAAATGATCACAGTAGAAAACCATTCATTTAAAAAAGAAACTTGCACATCCACTAGGTGTCCTCACTCTATATGTTTCACAGTCCTTCACAAGCCGAAAGCACATGTATTGTGCTAACTTTAGCTTGTAACACTTATATGCAATGTAGCAGATGTGAGTCAGCATGCATCTAAACAAAATGAAAATGCACCAGGGTCCATGTTCTCACATATAAATGGTGGCCTCATGTGCAGTACATTTTTTAAAATGGACATTGAGAAAGTGATACCCACACAATAGAAATGGCGAAACCCTAGATTAATGTAGACTAATGTGGATACCAGGCATGAACTGACATTTTAGACACGTGTGAAATGCAT
This sequence comes from Kiunga ballochi, assembly GCA_037177335.1. Lineage (NCBI taxonomy): Eukaryota > Metazoa > Chordata > Actinopteri > Atheriniformes > Pseudomugilidae > Kiunga > Kiunga ballochi. The sequence continues at coordinate 14,772,272 of JBAMIG010000006.1, read as the reverse complement.
CTGTCTACTGCCACCATGAGGTAAATAGTTTATATGTTTAAGCATTAAATTAGGATTCTGTTGCTGTAATGTATCTAGAATTATTCCTGGTACAAAAAATAATTCTAATATCAGTGTTGATAACGTTGTTGTAAACTCGTAACCACACCTGCACATCGCAATTCCGATAAAGAAGGTGGTATAAGCCACTTGCGTTGTTGTGTTAAGAGCCAGCGGCTATTCTGCTTTATATAGGTTTCAAAATTAATAAATATTAACTGTACATGCAGATGTAATCTGTACTTACCATTCCACACAAGTATTCGCGGAAGCCGATGGTTATTTGAAGCTATTTAGTGGGTTAAAAAAAAAAACGTATACCTTGCGTTAGGCTACTTTAACTACAGTTATAACAAAGGGCCTAATGTTTCCAGGAAAATAAAGAGAGCATTTTAAATAGCATGGTATGGACGCTTTAAAGATTTCCTTATTGTTCAAGTGGTAACATTGCAAATTAATCTGACCACATTATGAACAAACCTTTTTAATTTTTACAGTTAAGGGTTTTGGTCATGGCGGCTAAATGCACACGCTAAGCTAATCCACATCCGGTTTAAAACGGAAGTGAGGTGCCTACATCTCCCAGGATGCACTACCCTTGTACAGCCTGTAAAATGTCTAAGAATGTCGACAAAATCAGTTTAACATTTATAAATTTGGGCAAACGTTTTTCTTACCAAACATGAAAAATGCCCTAACTTCATTTAAACTTTGCAGTGGTCTGAGACTAAACCTTTGATAAACTTCAATAAGCATTGAATTATAAATGTATGATCTGTGATCATACAATCATCATACAGCTAGATTAGATAAAATTATTGGAAATAAACAAGCAAAACTAGTATGCACAACTTCTCCACGTTCTGTTTTAAAATGTCTTGTCCGCATAAGGGGGAACTATTTGTATCATTAAAGTGTTTCAGAACGACTTCTTTGTAAAACGAACAAGGTTTCTTTGTTTATGTATAGAGAACGTTTAAGAAGGGTGGAAATCTTATTAAGGCTTAATAAGGTCCAAACCGCCCACCCCTACGCCAAGCCGTGAGTAAATAGCAATCAAGCGAACGGAAAGCTTTCGCTACCGTTGTTTACAAGTGGTTGTGCCAAAAGACATCATTTATACGTATACCGATTAGCTTTAAACGTTGGGGATATTAATACCTCTAGGTTTTAACGTTGCAGAAGGTTTCAAGTTAGAAAAACCTAAGTGGAAGTGACAGCGTCCTTAGCCTTTTCTGCTTTGATTGCAGTCCCAATTGTTAGCATTGTATTAGTAGAAGCTGTAAATCGGGTGCGTCAAGAAGACATGTCAGAGTCCGGTCACAGTCAGCCCGGTATATATGGCCAGGGGCGCAGAAGGAGGCGTCGCCGTGGAGAAAGAGATGCTGGACCTCCAGGTCAAAATCTATCAGGTCCCAGCCGAGATCGAGATTACCTACCAAGAGAGCGAAGGGTAACATATTCAATTCTATTCAACTTTATTTATATAGCGCCATTTCATGACAGTGTCATCCCAGGGCGCTTCACATCATAACTAATAGTCAAACTAAAAACAGACTGCGTCTGGTTTGATTTGGGTGATTAAATACATTGTCTGTGTTAGAGTAGTGACTGAAAATAAAGTAATAATGATGGTAATTCTACTAATATGATAAAGATAATATAAGAAATACCAATGATAATAATGATAAGATATGTTTGGTCAGGATGGCAGCGAGGATCCGCCTGGCCCTCTTATCCAGAAGACCCCCATCATTCTTGCAAAACCTCCAGCAGAAAGGGTATGTCAGCTTGTCTAATCTTTTCTTGTAAACAGATGCACAGTCAGTTATAATAATAATGTAAAAAAATATGCAAGTTTGCATCGATATCATTGCAGTGCAAGTAAATTAAATGGTAAGATTTTTGGAAAAGAATTACACATCTAAGCTGATATTTCCTGTAGACCTAACTGTTGCTGGATCTGTACTAAGGCTAAACCATCACAAAACACACTTGTCAGTGGAGCACCAGTTATGGAGAAGCCAATAATGCTAATGAAAGCCAGGGATGATGGAGGAAAGCCTGGGACACCCCCAGAGACAGCAGTGCAGTCCTCTGGTCCTGGACCGTCTAAGATGGAGAGGGAAGGACAGCGACCTACTCAGCCTGTATATCAGATCCAAAACAGAGGGATGGGTGCTTCTGCATCGAGCAGCGCTGTGGACCGTGAGTAACTAGCCTTCACAACATACTTGTGTCTTAATTTACAATATAGTGTAAGTTTTCCTGCCTGTACAATTTACACTCAGCAATGTAAAAATCTATTTGGACAGAAATAAAATTATCTTTTTTTTTAAATAACTTCCAGCCATGGTCGGGCAGTCTAAACTTCTTCCTCCGGAGAAAATGAAACACAGCATTAAGCTAGTGGATGATCAGATGAATTGGTGTGACAGTGCCATGGAGGTGAGTAAATGACTGTGATAGGATTTTTCTACTAAACTTTACAATATCTTCACACAGCGAATAATGTGTTTTGTTATGACGGGTTGCAGTTTTTGAGGGACCAAACAGACATGCTGGTGGTGGGAGTCATTGGTTTGCAAGGAGCTGGAAAGTCTACGATCATGTCACTATTATCTGCCAACACACCTGAGGAAGATCAAAGGTAAAGAGACAAAAATAAGATATCAAGGTTTTAAACTGCTCAACACTTCTCAGCATGAATTTTCTAACATACATATTGTATTTATAAAAAAGTATTTACAGGTGATTTAGCTGTTACCTACAACCCCCAACTCTAATGAAGCTGTGAAGCGGTGTAAAACATAAGAAAAGACTGAATATGGTTTGCAAATCCTTTTTAATCTCTATTCAATTGGTTGCATTACAAAGACAAGACAGTTAATGTCCAAACTGACAAACTTTATGTCTCCCCCCCATTTTTTTTTTTTTTTTTTTTTTTTAACGTGTCTTTTCCAGCATCCCAGCAGCAAGAA